>JAGVSP010002698.1:65000-97305 GCA_022494985.1 Micrasema minimum
TTTTTACAGCAAAATGGCTTCCGCAAAGTTGGGGACCGTTTAGAAAGTTACAAAAACCTTGGAAAAAGATGGCTAAACTGATTCCTATGAAGAAGAAAAATAAAAACGTTGAAACCTCCCATGATGATTCTCAGTTCGATTCTTCTGTCGATACAGTAGACGCTGGAGGGATTATTAAAATTGAAGGCAAACATTTTTATTCCATAATATATCTTAGACGTTGATTGAGAAATGATCCTGATCATGATTACCTTATTGTAAATCAAGTTGATCAAACACTGAAATGTTAAAATGGACGGAAATATTCCAAATTCCTGGAGTAGATATCTGCTAAGAGATGGAATAATTGACCGTTTACTCTTCATCCCAGGAATATCAAACTTATTAAAACATCTCAAAAATTAATTATCAAAATAATGCTCCATAAAGAGAGAACCTTCCCCTCCCTCCAATTGTTTCAGGAAGCAAATCTAATGGATATTAGACAAATATATTTATTACGATGTTTAAATTATGTATTTATGCACCAAAACTTTTTCGCTAGAAGCTCAAATAGGTCTAGTCAAAGAAGAAACCAAGTGCTAGAAATACCACATTGTAAATCACGATTTTCTCAGAGACTTGCACATTTTATTACCCCCAGTTTAATTAACTCTTTTTTAACTGAATTTTCCTAATTTTTCATCTTTTAAAAAATTAACACAAAGTTGGATACATAGTGTAAAGGTAGAATCATTCTTACTACAAAGACCATAACAATAACATAATCTCCGTTATTTTTTATTTTATATTTTATAATTATTTCCCTTCTTCTTCTTCTTATATAAATACATTAATATCTTGTATTTTTTAAATTATCTTTTTCTCTTTTGCCTCGTGCATGATGCATGAAAGAGTGTGAACACATTCACATTGACTTTCACAGTATACCCACAAACAGGCTATGCCTTGGGATTTTTATTTATTTTTTCTGATGTATATGTCTTTTTATGTATTTCTTTGTAAACAAAAAATTTTCCTTTGAAAACAAATAAACTTAGGTCATTTCGTGAGGTAGAAGGCCACACTGCTGGTCCTGGCACATTTCCTTGCTTCCTTCACATCATGCACACACTCCGATTATTCCGACTTTTCAATGACCACTTTTTATTTTACAAGGCATCAGGTTCTCGGCGTCTTGGACATCCACTGTTGGTAATCTCTCTGCAGTTTGCGTCAGAGCTGCGAGACATCGACCTGACTTGGGAGGATGCATGGGAATTGGTGGCCGATCGCTTGGCTTGGAGGCAGTTTGTGGAATCCATTCGCTCCACGTAGGGAGTGGATATGGTATGATGATCATGATGATGTTGATTATTTTTTATGTCTTCAGGTTCGGTACTGTTGGAGCTGGGCTTCGCCCTCTTTGGCCAGGTGGGAGGAATGGTAGCAGGCGTTTTGGTTACTATTGCCATGGGGGCCTTTATAGATGGAACATCACCGTTGGCTATGCCCTGGTTTTCTCACGTGTGGCTCATATTCCCACTGTTCTGGTGCCCGAGTTTCTCAGCTTATGGACTAGTCATCGTGCTGGTCAACAACTGGAGAAGAAAGAAAGTAATTAATTCTTATTTATTTTCTTTTCGAGGAGCGGCACGTAAAATCGTATTTAGTACAAGGAAAAAGTTAACTTTGTTGACGTTAATTAGTTAAAATCGTACTGATTGAATTTTCGCTATTATTTGTGGCATAAAACCTATATTTAATTATGTATCAACAAAAATTACATTTTTCTTTAAAAAAAAAAATTGTCCAAAGTATTGAATTATTTTGCTTTTTTTTAAAAAAAAAAAAAAGATTTATTCAATATTTCAGACTAAATAAAAACTTTTTCACAATCTCAGAACTTCACTGTTTCGTCACAGCTTGTGTTTTGTCATAAATATATACATTAAATGTAATTATTTTATAGGCCCAAAATGAGTTTATTGTAACTCATGGGAATACATGTAAAATGTAAAAAAAAAAAAAACTGATATGGACGAAATACGATTTTGATATGCTACTCCCCATTTTATTTTATGGCTTGTTTCATTCGAATATGTACGTATCTTAGTTGAAAAATTATGACAAATCAATTGCAGGCTTCCAGTGCTTTTTCAGTAGGGTCTGATTTTGCATCTTTAATATAAACGCTAATGGACTCTCTGAAAATAGGACAAGACATCAGTATCAGTCTGCCATATTAGGCCCAGCCGAGTGAATAATTTAATTTTTTTCTTAACGACAGTTGTTCAATAGATTTTGTTGCATTCATTGCTTCAATTTATAATTTTAATAATCAAACCAGATGGATGGTGTTATTTTTAACTGAAACCACTTCTTGATATTTGTTTATACTTTTGACGTGGACTTTTATTTACAATTTTGGCATTTCAGCGCAATCTTCCATCGTCTATAATCGCTCAGCTGAATTTAGTAGCTTCTCATATACCTTGGGGTCTTCTTGTATTGATATCAACTTGCCTTGGAGTCAGATCTGCTGCTGTGCTGATGATTCCTCTACTGTTCTCTACAATAGCCAATTTGATTATTCATCTTACTCCTCTATACAGAACTGGTAAGACAAAATTCTTTAGAAAAACTACTTTTTCCTGATCTTATATAAAACAGCTTGCGAAACGAAGACCAGTAGCTCAAGCACAGATAACTATCGACGTAGTTAAAAGCGTGCTAATCACGTGCTAACGCTAACGATTTGAGCGATCACAATGACATCCGTTCAATACCGCGATCGCTGAGCCGATCATTGACGATCTGAGCCGAGCGGAGCCGATCTACGCTATATCGCGGCCTTACGTCAAACGTCAAATCATCGCGCTTGTCGGATTTTTTATTATGTCGACTGCTTTTTCTCAATATTTGGCTTGCCGAAAACCGGCTAAATTATAATAAAGATTGAATGAAGATTTGTGCGAATAAGATATCTCTCGGGAAATGGCTCGCGACTAGTATGCGCTCGTTTAATAATCCCGATCGATAACTTTTAACGCGTGTTCCATTGTGATCGCGAAAACGTTAAACATCCATGGGTAAGAAATCGTTATCACGTCGCTTATTACCGAGTCGGTACTGATCTGTGATCGAGCAACTGTGCGTAGACTTTCACGATCATTGTTTTCTACGTATTTCATGATTTTTGAGTAAGCCCGAGTTTTGTTTACTCTCTCTGACGTTTCAACCTCCGTTGCAAAGAACATCTTCAATCATCAGAAAGAATCACAGAAACCCGGGCTAATTAAAAAACATACAGTCAACTAGAACCGCGACGGACTGGATAAATCATATTGCAAAGTTGGAGAGCATCCATCCACTTAAAGGGCTTCAAAACATCAAACCTATGGGAAGACCAAGTATTGGAAAAACTGAGTTCAAAGTTATGAAATTGGGTAAAGAGTGCAGGCCACCACTTTGGTTACTGGATTAGTTACCCAGCACACAATTTGGCGGCAAGAAATCTGTGCGAAAGCGACGTGTCGACGCGATGAAGGTCAAAATTCTCTCGGCCATTGTCCGAGCGCGTTCGGTGGAGTTCGGTTCGTTCGTTCGTCCCGCGTCGCCCGCGTGACGTCATTTCTTCCGCCACAAGAGTAACATACACTGAAACTAAAAAGGTAGCCAAACATGAAATATTAATAACACATAAAAAATTGCTGAGTTTCACACTAAAATTTATTTTGTTGATATTTTTATACTTGTAGTTGATGGATATTTTGACTGAAATTGTTAATTTCTGTTTTTGGTTTTCAGTTCATAAATGGCTTTGGTTTTACTTGATTGTTCAAATACCTTCATTAATTTTTCAAATATACCTCGTTTTGCTAATGTATATGATATTTATCCCCATAATGGGAAGATCCAGTCCCATCAACGCAGACCTTTACATTGCATTCGTTTCGTCATTTCTCAGTATTTACTTGATCAATTTTGCTGTAAGTATTCAATTAAACAGTTTTTTAATACCTTATTCAAGATATTATTCATTTCACAAATTGAATAAGGAAATTGTGCGTGTCTTACTTTTATATCCATTTACTGTTGATGAAATATTTTATGGTGTAATATAAACATAACATATCTTACAAATAATACTAGATACTCGAAAATATTTTCAATAAAGAAAAAACCTTTTTTAAAGCCTGCAAATGCAGAGGCACCAACAAAAATGGAAGCAAACAGCTACTAATTTCAGAGGAATGAAATCTGAATAAACAATTCTGTCACAACTAAAACAATATTTTATTCTCCTTTGTATACCTTGGACTGGTACTAAAGCGTTTGACTAATCATCTTACCTTCATGTAATACAATGATCAAGATACACTGCACTTGGTGTACTGATGCAGTGCCCTATGCACCATTGGGTGCGAATAAGGGAAAGTAGTAGTAGTCCTTTTATAAAAGACAAATTTAACAAAACAACATCGTCTTTTTTTTTATCTTTTTCTGTATCATTTTTAACTATAACATTATTTCACAGATGCCTCTTATAAGTCTCGTAAGAAAACCTGCCATACTATTGGGAATTTTGACAACGTTTGCTCTTGTAATGCTGCCTGTTTCGCTGTGTACCTCAGTTGGACAACCTTACAGATCTGGACCAAGTAACCCCGCTCCACAACGGTACTGGATTTTGGTAAATATTAGATTTACATGTATGTAGATTGTACTTTGATTGCATATTCTACAACGGGAGTAATGTTCCGAGAAGGCACGATACAGGATACTTTGTCCTGAACCTGGGCAGAAATAGTCCTCCCCTGACCTTATATTAACATTACTCTTTATGTAATATTGTTCCAGCACTCTGATCGCCAGTTCTACAACGAGAGTAATGTACTGAGAAGGCGTGAGACAGGATACTTTGTGCTAAACCTGGACAGGAACGGTCCTCGCACCATTCCTCTAAGAAAACGCTCCCTACATTCGCTGGAGAAAGATTGTAAGGAAGAATTGTATTGTGGGCTTCCAATGTACGAAGAATTATTGATCAATTGGAGGTACATATAAAAATGGTTTAATGTAATTTTCAACCCCCTAATCAATGCGTATTTGCCATTCATCCTGCGTATTTATTGTATATTTATTGATTATTTTTTACGAATACTTTTCTGTTTACAGTCCAACAAGTAGCTGGATTCCTTCAGATCCACCAGTAATCCCAATTCCACCCTCTTTTTCGGTTGAAGAACATATATGCACAGCTAATCCTTCTAAATGCACCATGAGACTCATATTTAAAGGTACATTTTGATTTATTATTTTATTATTATTTATGTATTATCGCTCATGCATGATCACTGTACTTCTGCAATGTCATTTATTTCCCTCTGCAGACAGTTGTTGGAGTATCCACTCTTAAGTTCCGACGCTCGGGGAGTGGAGAGGATGCCCCACCCACTATATCCACGTTGTGAGTGGAGATATTACTCTCGATCATGTTCTGTTATCCTCAGGTCCAACTAGACTGACAGTGGCCTTCGCCCCCTCGGCCCAGGAGTCTCTGTTGACAGCTGGAGTATCCCCGCTGAAGTAATGTTGCCCGGGGAGTGGAGAGGTCGCCCCACCCACTATATCCACGTCGTGAGGGGAGATATTACTCTGGATCATGTTCTGTTATCCTCAGGTCCAACTAGACTGACAGTGGCCTTCGCCCCTCGGCCAGGAGTCTCTGTTGACAGCTGGAGTATCCCCGCTGAAGTAATGTCGCCCGGGGAGTGGAGAGGACGCCCCACCCACTATATCCACGTCGTGAGGAGAGATATTACTCTGGATCATGTTCTGTTTATCCTCAGGTCCAACTAGACTGACAGTGGCCTTCGCTCCTCGGCCAGGAGTCTCTGTTGACAGCTGGAGTATCCCCGCTGAAGTAATGTCCCCCGGGGAGTGGAGAGGTCGCCCCACCCACTATATCCACGTCGTGAGGGGAGATATTACTCTGGATCATGTTCTGTTATCCTCAGGTCCAACTAGACTGACAGTGGCCTTCGCCCCTCGGCCAGGAGTCTCTGTTGACAGCTGGAGTATCCCCGCTGAAGTAATGTCGCCCGGGAGTGGAGAGGACGCCCCACCCACTATATCCACGTCGTGAGGGAGAGATATTACTCTGGATCATGTTCTGTTATCCTCAGGTCCAACTAGACTGACAGTGGCCTTCGCTCCTCGGCCAGGAGTCTCTGTTGACAGCTGAGTATCCCCGCTGAAGTAATGTCCCCCGGGGAGTGGAGAGGTCGCCCCACCCACTATATCCACGTCGTGAGGGGAGATATTACTCTGGATCATGTTCTGTTATCCTCAGGTCCAACTAGACTGACAGTGGCCTTCGCCCCTCGGCCAGGAGTCTCTGTTGACAGCTGGAGTATCCCCGCTGAAGTAATGTCGCCCGGGGAGTGGAGAGGACGCCCCACCCACTATATCCACGTCGTCGTGAGGAGAGATATTACTCTGGATCATGTTCTGTTATCCTCAGGTCCAACTAGACTGACAGTGGCCTTCGCTCCTCGGCCAGGAGTCTCTGTTGACAGCTGGAGTATCCCCGCTGAAGTAATGTCCCCCGGGGGAGTGGAGAGGTCGCCCCACCCACTATATCCACGTCGTGAGGGAGATATTACTCTGGATCATGTTCTGTTATCCTCAGGTCCAACTAGACTGACAGTGGCCTTCGCCCCTCGGCCAGGAGTCTCTGTTGACAGCTGGAGTATCCCCGCTGAAGTAATGTCGCCCGGGGAGTGGAGAGGACGCCCCACCCACTATATCCACGTCGTGAGGAGAGATATTACTCTGGATCATGTTCTGTTATCCTCAGGTCCAACTAGACTGACAGTGGCCTTCGCTCCTCGGCCAGGAGTCTCTGTTGACAGCTGGAGTATCCCCGCTGAAGTAATGTCCCCCGGGGAGTGGAGAGGACGCCCCACCCACTATATCCACGTCGTGAGGGGAGATATTACTCAGGATTATCATCTGACCATTTCATTCAACGTAAGTTCTTCTGCTTCTCATGGCTACGTCACGTTGAGGGACAACGACATTTTTTGGAGCAGCTTCTACCACTGTCTTCTGTCCTGGCATGTACATGTCCACCTTCTTGTTATAAAATTATAGAAATACACTGCACTATTATAACTACTACCCATGCAGTGCCCTATGCACCATTAGGTGCAGATATGGGAAGAAATGACAAAGTATTTACCCAGTATTTAGAAGGTAATTCTTCAGTCAAACATTTTTCTAAGTTTATGTATATTTTACAAAGAAAATTAATTTTAAAGATGTTGTGGTTAATGTACTAAATTATCTTATTTTATTAAGGGGCGTTTTTTCGCTTTAACCCTAAGCAGCTATTTTTTATTTAAATAAAATCGTTATTTCTCTATTTATACACGCCTAGAGGGCTTTTACAAGACCAATATTAATATCAATACCAAAGCAAATTAAGAACATAAGCATAAAAGATAAGATAATTAGATAAAAAATAAGTTAAAAACATAAATAAATAAATAAGTTAAGTAAAATTTTTCAATACATCAAAAAATATATGTTTTTTTTTTGTACATTTTTATTTGGCTATAAAAAAAATCTTACAGCAATATATATATACTTTTTTTTCTCATCTAAATATTTATAGCTGATCACAAAGATGCTTTTAATGTTATACACTAATTTCAAATATCTTAATTTCGTATATACTCGTATAGTGTAAGAAATAAAATCTCTTACGAATATTCCAGCAAGCGGTTCTAATTCTTGTTACCATTCCAAATAAAAACCGAATGATTCCTGGTTGAATAAAGGTAACTGCAATACGTTATTCTTGACATAACTGCAATACGTTATTGTTGTGGTATCCAAATTGATTTATTTAGGGTACGTATGTGTAACTGAAATTGTATGTTTCTTAGGTGCCATCAAATTACACACAGACAAGCCCTCTAATGGATCTTGGAATTACATGGAACTACGTTGACCATACTACAATGATGACTTCGGATTATGAGGAATTCCTCACAACCTTCCCAGATTGGACCCAAATCACTCCTTGGATAAGTTCCTATTCCGCTCATGTTATCTGATCAATTTTAAACATGATTTAGTTACCTATTAAAGGAAGAAGTCCAATTTGAGCATTTATTTACAAAGATAAGAATAAAGTGATAGGATCAACAAAAATAAAAAACACAGTATCAGATTTTTAATATGGTATTACACTTATACCTACATAAAAAATATATTTAAATAATACCCAAATAATACCCACGCACAGGCTATCGTCAGTTCGCCGTAATATCTGTTAACTCACACCATATTTAAAAAAAAACATGTGTGCAGTTCACACCAGTAGCTCAATCACAGATAACTATCGACGTAGTTAAAAACGTGCTAACCACGTTGCTAACGCTAACGATTTTGACCGATCACAATGACATTCCGTTCAATACCTCGCGATCGCCGAGCCGAGCATTTCCCGATCTGAGCCGAGCGGAGCCGATGCACGCGATATCGCGGCCGTACGTCAAACGTCCAAATCATCGCGCTTGTCGGATTTTTTATTATGTTCGACTGCTTTTCTCAATATTTGGCTTGCCGAAAAACCGGACTAAATGCATAAATACGGCACTCGAAAAAGATTGAATAGAAGTATAGTATGTGCGAATAAGATTATCATCGGGAAATGGTCTCTGCGACTAGAAGCGCTACGTTTAATAATCCCGATCCCGAACATAACTTTTAACTGCGTGTATTCCATGTGTGATCGCGAAAACGTTATTAACAAATCCATGGTTGTAAGGAAATCTGTTATCACGTCCGCTTATTACCGAGTCGGGAGTGATCATGTGATCGATCAACAGCAGGTATAAGTGTAAACCTTAATAAAACTAAATCTGGAGGAGAAAGAGAAAAAAATGCAAGTTATCATGATTGCGATAAATATAAAGGATTATATATTTATATAAATATTGGTAGCCCAGTTGATAATTTTTTTTTCATTTTAATATACATGGATCCATGTCTTCGAATTTCTACAAGTGATAAATACTGAAGAAGAAATGTAAATTAATATATTCCCCTGAATTACAATACTACGGAAATCATAAGTGGAATAAATTCTTTCTATTACAGCAAAGAATAGCGACCAATTATTTATTAATGGAGTTTCTGATAGATTCTCCTGGAACCAAATTTCAATTTTTCACAACTGGCAGGCGCACACACATACAATACAAACTTACTACATGCATGCGCACAACGCTTGGTAGACAAGAGTGTGGAGGCTACGAAGCACCGCACAAAGAGAAGACGAAGATACTAGGAAACGCTATACAACTGTGTTCTATCTCATTCTCTCGCAGGCTAAATCCCATAGATCTATATGTTTGTCTCTCTTTAGTGACGCTTTTTCGTTTCATAGAGTTTTCTAATCACTCCCAACGATTCTAAAGAAGTTTTCACTTCAAAAATCGTTTTTGGCGGAATAAATTGTAGAAAAATCTGTGCCACCGTTCTGTAATTTCTGTTATGTGATAAGAGTAAGACATTTTGAATGGCAGCAAAATAGTCAATACCTGTTATGTGATAAAATACATTGTTTTATTCATCTCCTGAACAATTTTGAAAATGTTACTTAACAGATATTACCGGCGCAACGACGCCGACGCCATGCCTTTGAGAAATTTTCATCTGCTGTTTTCTTTTTTGTATTATCTGTTATAATATGATATAAGGAATGTAAATGAAAAAAAATCTTTAATTATTGTATGGTAGTGAGGATGCAAGGGAGCTGGCGGCCGATCGCTTGGCCTGAAGGTAGTTTGTGGATTCCACATAGGGAGCGGATATGGTATGGATGATGATGATTATGATGGTAGTCGGAATAAGTCTCCTTTCAGGAGTAATTGTTTAAATTTTAGTTTTCTTCTTATTGTATATAGCCGCTTTTTTTCTTTTTAACTTAAAAAATATATTTTTCAATTATTTTTTTTTCACTGTTATGTGGGTACTTTGTTATCCATTCTTTTACGTCGCCTTAAATGTTATTTCTTTATACATGGTGTAATTAAAACTCGACGTACAAGCGGGATACCAGTGAATCTACGTCATATTTGGAGTCGATTTGGCATATATATATATTTTTATTTGACCCTTAGTTTTCGAGAAAACTGAGTACCAAATAAACTGGTTTTCCGAAAAAATTTTGAAAATTGTTATTAAATATGATTTATTTGTCAAATAAGTACTATCCATAAAGAAAAACAAAAAAACGCATTTTAATAAGAATTTTGCAATTTTACTCAATCTGCCATACTTATGAACGCTTTTATGAGAAAAAAAATGTTTTTCAAGCTCAGATTCAAAAGTCACGTTACCACACATTGGACACCAAATATGATGTAGATTCACCAGTTTTTGGGTTGTACTACGAGTTTTGTTACACCTTGTATAAGTACAATCTCTTTTTACATTATTTATAAACTTAATACTCTGTTATTAAAACTACTGTATAATTTATGTGTAAAAGCTTTATGGGCATAAATAATAAATAAATAAATACATTGAAACTTAAAATGTATTAAAAATATACATACACTAACAAGGCAGATTTTCCATTGATATATAAAACAAAACACTAAATTAATGAGGCCATTAGAAGCTAGAAATTTCAATTTTTCACTAAAGCTCATAATCGCCTAAAACTGATTTGCAGAGAATTGTATGGAACTGGAATACATGGGACAGAAGACAATGCAAATAAGTTTTAAGCGATTCTCAGTAAAAGATGGAGATTTCCAACTTTGCCTCTAATCACCTTATATACACTTAAATAATCAAAACTGTTTTTAATTTTATCATAACATTAAACATTGTAAATATTAAGGGCTTAAAAAACATTATAAATTATTTTATACAGAAAACGGTATTATTATTTCCTCAAAAGTAAAAATAAAATATTGGTTTTCGGTTTGGATCCTTTAACAACAAATTAAATACTTTTAATAATTAACTAAAAAAAACCAGGAGAAGATGGGTAAGATAAAAAAACTGGTATGAACCGTTAAGAGAATGGATGACAAGAATATCGCTTGCACCGTGATGCATCTCTACCCATGTGACTGCTGTCCTAATGGATGACCTGCTAAAGGATGGAGGGACAATGAAAGCCCCACCCTTTCCCTAAACTGTTTTTAGAGACTATCGAGTCTTTTTTCAGTCCAGCACAACTCTACCGATTTTTTTAACAAGCTATACCACGATTTTAAGATTGTCAGTGTGATAAACATACGAAATAATTTACGTTATATACTTTGCCCCTACCACAGTTTAGGCTTATGTATTATAATTGTCATTGTTTCCATCACCCAAACCAACCAGAGTCGGCCCAAATAAACAGTAGCAGGGAAAACGTTAGTTTCTACCCCGATCATTACATATGAGTAATTACTACCACCCGTGCGGAGACCGGCAAACTGCCTCGCCAGACCCCCCATCCCAGACATCTACCAGAGCATCCGCGGTCAGTCAGGGTCTCAATGGAGGGGGCACATGGAAGAGAAGGGATCAAGTTTGAAGCCGCTACCCGTTCAACTCGTAAATTTTCACTTAGGTAGCTGTGTTTATAACATACATATTATTTATACCTAATAACATTAAGGCTCCACCGCCAGCGTTAAAATGATATTCCGGATTTGTTGACAACCACAAAGCCTTAAAAAATTATCACATAGACTTCCAATTATTTTGCAGGAAAATACACTAACCGATCTTTTAGTACCGATGTATGTAAAATGTATTATGTGGAAAAAAATACGGGAAGCCCTGATTTTAGGCGTGTTTTAAAAATTGTAAGGATAACTAAGGTGGCAGCAAAAAAATATTATTAATTAAAGAGCTCACCCATTTCTATTATCTTTTATTTTATTATTTTAATTATGGCGGCCTCCGTAGCGTATCGGGCTTACCCGTCTTAACGCTGGACTCACGATACAGAGGTTCTAGGTTCGATTCCGGTGAGAACACACAAATTAAACATGATTTTTCTCAAGCTGGGTGTGACGTTGTTCCCCTCTGCAATTGCCCCTCCTGGCTTGTTGAGGTGGTCAAATAAATAAAATTAGCTTTTCCGTAAAAAAAAATCCCATTTTGTGGATGAGCACATTTAATGAGCATCGTCATTTCGGTTCCACGTTATAAGCAAAGTGAAAAACACGATTATTTTTCTAGCGTTGTTACGCCCCTCAAGGGGGTGCATGGAATTATGGAAGTGCAAAATAATAATAGATAATAGGTACTTAATTTTCTTACACATTTCTGTACACTGTTAAAATCAATAATTAATTAATCAACCAAAGTGTTCATATCCATAATTTATTAAGCTTCGTAAGTGTATGGTATGGAATCAACAAACTGACTCCAAGTTATCGATTCTTTACTTTTGTATGTTATTTTTATATGTATTATTATAATGTGATACTTATTACACTAATTCAGTTAACAAAATAGTCAGTGTACCGCAAGCAGTCATAAAGTAAGAGGCATTTTAGTTACAACCGTGGTTACAACATTACAAGTTATTCCGTGTGAACTAATTTTTTTTTATACAAAAAAAATTAAAGGTGGGCTAACTTTGGGCGACTAGCCGACTGGCCGATAAGCCGGTTGCAAAAAGGCCAAGCCGATCATTGCTTTCGGTGGAGTTCGTGTGGCATGGGTATTTTTTTTTTTTGACAATGGCCATTTCAACATACAATCCACCCCTTGATTTCCTCCCCTAGGACTACAGCAATGATTTTTTCTCGCGTTTTAGACATCGACCAAGCAATGAACATAAAACAAACTATTATTTTTTTAAATAGTTATATAATCCTGATACCTGATCCTGACCCGTGTGATCGTGTGATACCTTGAACTGGTTCTGAAAAGTGAGTTTTTAAACAAAAATAATAACAAGAAATCTATGCAATCTTATGATATTTGCACATATTTCAATTTGTAAATACTATTTTCAATAAAGCCTAAGCGGCTTGTGCTTGAAAATAGGAATCGAGTCGTGTCGAAGTGGGGATTCGAACCGACGATCTCTGGACTCAGAGACCGCGACGCTACCCACTGGGCCACCACCCGTTCGTTTGTGGCATTTCGTTTACAGCTGAGTCTCTCGCATTTGACGTGCGATCATGTTGGAACAGGTTTTTGTTTGCTTTGCATTTTTTATGGAAAATGTTTTTTTTTTGTTTACGCACAACCAGCCGGCGTGTTTTTTAAATAAAAATTCAGTACCTACCTAAGGAAGAGTTCCTATTCCTAGATTACATAATACCATAGTAAATACCAGCACTACTTTATTTTATTGGTTGGTTGGAAGAAATTGCCAATTAGGCAATAAACCCGCCAATGTACACCAGTTTAGACAAAAAGCTTAAATAAATATATATATTTAAAAAACTGTAAAGCTGAATCTATAATAAAAACTATTAATATAGGTTACGATTTCATTTCAATTATCCCATTTTGAAGCATAGAAATATAAATTAAGTAAACAGCCGACTAGAAATAATAAAAAAATAAAAAAATTATCTGATGTACCGAGCAGTGAAAATGTATGAAGGAATTCCAGAAGAGATAAAAAAAGAAAGAAATGTGTTTTTATTTAAGTCTAGATTAAGAAAACACATTTCAATTAATATTAAATAATTATTTTTTAGGTTTTGCTATTTGTACAAACTAATAAGTATTAATATTAGGACATACGTAAAAAACCAGGTATGTACTATTTTAAGAATAAATAAATAAATAAATATGGCCGGATTTCCCGACTAGTCGCCGACCAGAAAAATCGATACATCTCTAATAAAAATGCAGGGTTTTCATCAGATTACCCGCGCTATTTTACCTGCTACGCAAACACCATAAAATTAAAGAAAAATGCTCTTTGTTCTGTTTTGTATACGCTCAGATCGAAATTGATATTGAAAAAACATATTACAACACGTTAGGTGCAATAAACATTTACACACCCACCTATCTTTATATGCGGGGTAATCTTTTTATTATTTATACCACATAAAATATCTCTTTCAGGTTAAAAGGCCCAGAACACAGATAAAAGTTCTTAGTTCTTGACTTAAGTTGATTTAAAAAAGTGTGCCCAGTGTTTGTAAAGCAGTGATAGTGAAAGAATGAGTAGCTATTTTGTGAAAAATTATTACCGCGAGTGGTTCACATTATAATATAACGTTTAACTCTTAGATTACCACTCCACGTCAACAGGAATAATAGAAGGCACTTAATTTGTTTGTTATTGTTTGTACATTTTTTAATTAGCTATTTAAAATAAATTCATTACATAGCAAAATAAAATACATTTTTTTTTTCATCTAAAATATTTTTTAACTGATCACCAAAATGCTTTTTCAGTGTTTTATATTATGTATACATGATTACTACAAAATATCTTAATTTCCGTATAATATATCGGTAAGTCGAAAGAAAATAAAATTCTTACGAATTATTCCAGCAAGCGGTTCTATTCTTGTTTACCAATTTTACAAAATAAAAACCTCATGGATTCCTAGGTCGAAATAAGGTTAAATGCAATACGTTATTATTGATTATAACTTGCAATACTGATTATTGTTGTAGAAATCCAAAATTTATGGCTCCGAAACTTTGCTATATTATTACTATTAGTTATTTTACTAAGGTTCCTTCTGAATTCATTATAATCCGTGGTCGTGGTACTAATGTAGTGCCCTAATGCTCCATTGGGGTGCGTTTAAGGGAAAATAGAGTTGTAAATTATGCAGCCACCATTAGGATTCTACTGAAAACCAATTTTTAAAGGCAAAAAATGACGGTGCATCCCGATATATTTTTTTTACAAAAAGTCGGTCTGCGCGTTATTTTCCCTAGAAAAAAATGTTTTTTAAAATATATACAATCGGTTTCGTAGATTCAATTTTTTTCGACGTAATTTTGTGAGACCTGAAAAAATACCAAAATATATAGTCACGAGAACCTCAAAAATCCTAACATTGGTGTAGCGACGAGAATTATAAAATTGTAAGATAGTAAATATAGGTAATCAACAGTTACGCTTCGTAATCCTTACCTCACACACCCCCAAACTATTATCTTTAGCCACACCCACTCCATAGGAAACCCTATGTAACTGTTAAACTGGGAAGTACATTTTTGTATATTTTTTACCGTTAGTTTAAAATTGTATGGTTTTTTTTTTAAATTAAATCTTTATTTAATAATAGTTTATTACAGGTTTTCTTTATATTTTTATCTTAAATGCATTCCGTCACAGGGGGACCCTGTGAGCCGAGTAGAGAGCAAATTTACAGATTTAATGAGATTTTTTTTTTGCGAAATTATTAATAAATATTTATAACAATTTAAACCAATAATAATTCCCAACACACACACTCTTAAAACAATGCCACTCACTAATATTTATAGCACAAAAATGTGTATATACGAGTTTATGACAATTATTGTTGACATTTCTTGATACTTGAGCACGATTACCTTATAATAGCTACACCACACATTCAATATTAATTATCCCTCAATAGGGTGACAATGATTAACAGGATCCTAATAGTTTTAAAATAAAATATTTAATTCTCCATTTTTAATAATGAAAAGTTTGGTATTTCCGCGTATTCCGAATCTTTGGCAATATGATTGTAAAACTTGGGCCCCTCTGTATGCGTAGGAATCTGTGCCCGTATATGTTGTATTTCATTTTTGGGGTTTAGTTTGTATGAAGAGGACGTAGTATATAACTTATAAGTAAGTTAGTGGTGTTTACAAAAAAGATCAATTAAATACACATGTGTATGTGTATTTAGAAATCTGGTATTTTGTGAGGGCAAAACTATGAGAAAACCATTGATCTGTAGAAGATTTTTCCTTGTTTACACCTTACTAATACTAATCACAAAATCTTAAAGTTTCTCATACCCTCCAAACGAAGTACGTCTTTCATTTGTTTCCTTCATCCAGTAGCCAGTTGTAATAGCTCACGCGAACGGCATATCTGTAAGTGTTTGTAATGTTCACATTTCTTAATTTTATCTTTACCGTTATAAATAATGTAAGATTAACAAAAAAAAATAATATCTGTAAGTACTTGTGCCTGTATTATCTCACGCAATTTGTCATGCTTATTGGGTTTTGTTGTAACCGGAATTTCTCTAAGAAACTGTAAATATTTTAATAGAATTTTATTCACTAACTAAACTAACATATTAACCATCCACTAGAGACTCACTTGCCCATTTCCCACCGAAGGTGGTAGGCCGATTGCTTGAGGATAAGAACGCCACACCAAACGCCACTCTGTCCTGGCACACTTTCCTTTGCTTTCTTTCGCCATTCCACGCATACGATACTTCTCCACATGCACGCACGACGAGATTATACCCGACTTTTCACAATCCCCCTAATTTTTATTAATGTAACAAATAGTGCCCCCCGAAAAAATGCGTCAATTTTTGTATCAAAAAGTAGACTAAATAACCGCGATATAGATCCTGAAAATAATTTGTTTATAAAGCTTTCGAACAAGAGTCCCTAGAACTGGTTGGCGTTTCCTTACAAATTTTCTAAATATATACGCTAGCTTCCTAGTGTTAAGTTTCATAACACTACTTATTTAATCACAATTCCACCGGCTCAAGACTCCTAGCAACTGTTGGCGTGCCAATACCCACGAACGTGTGAGTAGATGTAGATGCTAGTGATGGACGTAAGATGCCTCATTGATGACGTCGTGTGACTGGAGTAAGTGGTCTGTAACTAGACACCCTCAGACCAGTGGTCATTTATTCAAGTATGTAATGTCTCTTTTTTGAAAATCTCGTCCGAAGATAGTGAGTTTTTTTTTACAACAGTTTTTTATCGCATAATTAATTATTAGTTCCGTAAGTAAAAGTTTATGAGATATGAGATAGGGAACCGTTTGTTGTTGTATTTTTTTTTCCTTTTTGGTTAATACTGTACAATAGTACCATAAATATTACCTATATATAAATAAAATTACATAAGGAACAAGATGTTTAACGTGAATTGATACCAACAAATCAAAGATATCACTACCAAACATCTGTGTTATGTATGATATAACCATTGAAAACTAACATTTAATGTTTAGTAATTTTCTGATATTTGTATTCGGTTATGAATCCAACTTAATATATTTAAATGATATTCATGATGTTATATTTTAGTTTTTATGAAAAAAAAAAAAACAATGATTGTGAACTATTCTAACACGATAAAATAATTACAATTTTGACATCTTAACAGAGGACGAGATGTCAGGAAGGGGAATATGGAGAATCTAAGCGTTTAACAAAAGTTTCTTGCTTACAATGCTTAGAAATTTTTCTCAATGGATGTCAGAGAGTTATCCAGTGTTCAACATTGTCCAAGCGTCGCGCCTTTTTACTTTTATAATTTATACAGTTCGTGATATATGGATATTCAAATACTAGTCATTGAATATGAGGCAATGCTGGTGTCATTACATCAAGTGGCCACTTAACCCAGCCCAATGAAAGACCATGGGTCATAAAGGCCCTGTAAACGCCTGATATCATTCTATTCCTTCACAAATTCTTTTCTCTGTTGAGATAATCTCAAATTGTAATTGTTAGCCCGTAATGGGTGAAATCCAGTTTTTGTCTACGAGTATTTGAACACACTCAAAATGATGTTGATGAAATAATGATTTGTCCACATATTTTATACGATGATCAAGATGTACCAATGCAGTGCCCTATGCACATTGGTTGCCGTATTAAGGGAATAGTAGCCGTTTTACTAGTTCAGTAATTTTTTTTGTTTATATTATACTTTTTTTCCAATTGGCGTTTAAATTGTTTTTTTTTTTTCTTCTTCAGATAAGTCCTCGCCGAGTCCTGTGAGGTACCAGATCGGCCTAGTGACCAATACCCAATCATAACGAACGGTCAGTGCTAGAAAGGTTCCAAGCAGAAAGAGACAGTAGCCGCGTTCACTCTATATCCATGGAGAGAGCCCCATTCTGTTCCTTTCTCGATAGGGTTGACTCGTTCTGTACTACATTCGTCCCACCTTTTGGATACAATCATCTACCCGCAGAAATTTCCGGAAGAAACGTAAATAATAGGTAAAAAATTATATTGATTTAACATCGGCAAATTGTGGAAATTTTTTTGTTATATCAATTTACATAACTAAATAAATATTTTATTTTACTAGGGTGGGGTGCTATAGTAATTGAAACACATAAAATTAGGTTTACAAAAACAAGCTTACTCAAACCAATTTACTGCTTCTACAGAAAAATTGTTTTTTTACTTTTTGCGAGAGTTTCAAATTCTTTAAAGTAAATAGCATTTCATACTTTTGTTATTTATTTCAATGAAAAATTAGGATATATGTCATCTTTATTTGACCACAAAATTCAAACGTATTTTAAAAAACAATGATCTTGTTAGCCAGTTGCCCTAGTGAAAAATTTCTTCATATCTTTAGTACTTTTCAAGCTTTGGACGTGCATAAAAACTACGCGAAAGGTTGAATCTATCAGCATTAAGAATATTTTCTTTGTTAAATTAGAAATAGCCTTAAAATGCAAGAATAAAATAAAAATGTGTCCAATTACTGTAAATTACACGCTTTTTTACAAAGCAAAATATTTAAAAATTGTTTTAGTCTTTTACAGTTAAATTTAAATTTCTCCCAAAAAAAATCCTTAAATGTTTTTAATTCATTAAGTTAATACAGTTCCAACAATACTTTGTTTCGTAAAATATTTTTCTAAAGTGCCCAATAGCTATAGCATCCACCCTGCTGCCTCCAATTAGTATTCTTTAGTAAAAAATTTCCTCATACAGTGAATTGCTCTGTACAAAACATTTCAATTACTGGTCTCATTAAGGTAAGTATTCTAATTTCGTTAGTATTCAAGTTTAGATTTTAAAATGATCGAACGTACAAGGTATTAGATACGATTCAGATTCTACTTTGACATTACTCCTTTCACTCGGTTGACCTTGTGATTTACATGAATTGCTTTTTTTGTTTTAAATTAAACAGACGCCGATTCACCGCTTTCTGCCTTGTCTATTGAGCTTTGTTACTCGTGTATATTTAAATATATATGTTTGTTTATCATATTCATCAAACATACCATATCCGCTCCCTATGTGGAGGCATATTGGATTCCCCAAACTGCCTCCAGGCCAACCAGCGATAGGCCGCCAGTCCCGTGCATTCTCCCAAGTCAGTCCAGCGTATGTATGTAAAAAAAATAACAAAATATGTTGTGGGTTATTAGTTACCTTAATAAGCAGAATGGGGAATGGTTGGTGGTTTGTTAATTAATCCAAATGGCCACTAACCCAACCAATGCCAGAAATCCATAAGCCCTGTAAATACTTGAATACTCGTATTTTCGAACTTGAAAAAATAAGCTTCTTCATCTCTGTTAAGACTTGCTAACTAACTAACTAACCATCATGCCATTTCACCGCTAGGGTAGGCAGAGAGGATAGGAACGCCTGTCTCGTCAGACACACTTCACTTGCTCTCTCTACATTCATACATCGTTCATGCACACAGCGATTATTCCTGACTTTTCACATCGTCCACTTTCAAGTATTGGTCGTCATGATCATGCCATGTTCTTTTAGGTCTTCCTCGATTCTACGTCCTGGGCGACTTTTGATTTAAATTTATAAACTCTTTTAGCGTCTTTCCATAACTTATTCGCTCCAATGACCAAACCATGTAAGAGCCTTTCTTAATTTTGTCGATAGTGTTACTCCTCAGCCTTGCACTCTAATGTCGACTTTGTACAAACTATCATACAGAGTCTTACCGGTTCACACTAAAAGATAGCATTGAAAACATAAGACATGCCTAATCAAAAAAATATTTACTCCCGACATGGTTGAAATTACAGATTTGTGTGCTATTCGGATGCAGTTTAAAAAGTGTGGTTTATTATTCTTTCTTCTTCTGATGCCACGTTTTCGCTCCTATGTGGAGCATGTGGACATCTACTAGATCCCCCAGGAGTCCCTGTCACTAGCCAGCTCTCTCGCTCCTCCCACGTCAGGCCCGCATCCATCGCTCGCCGAATACAACCGCTGGTAGTCATCGCGGGTCTGCCAGGACCCGGCGCGCGGAGGGATCCTCTGCAGGCCCCTGCTCGTAAAATAATTTAGGTTGTCAAAAATGGATTATTTATTTATTTAAAACATATTGCAAGTAAAATTAAAAATACTTTAAATTTGTCCTCACTGGGGTAACCCAGTGCGCAGGACTAAATTTTTACAATTTTTTTTATTTTGTTAATACTAACATACAATGGATCCCATACATGTGTGAATTTTTTTTGAATTGATTGTAAAATTAAAATTATGAAAGAAGACTATCTATTTTGTTGAATAATTTTATTTTTATCATCTACCCACCTCCCACTATTCCCATTTTTTGTGATACAGATTTTTTGAAAAACAAGTTCTGTTTATTGTTACTGATGTGGCCAAAGGAGGCCCCAAAACGTTGTAGCGCTTGACAGCCATCAGTACCACACCGAATCCCTTGACCAAAAGTAGTGGTGTGTCTTTACTTGCTTCAATATTTTCTGTGTTCTGGCTCGTGTCGGCTCTTGGGTGAGGAGTTTTGCAGGTTTCAATACCAGGGTAGGGGTTGGTGCAAGGGTTTGTAGGTGATATTAATTGAGTGATTGTATGTAAGTTTAAAATTTGTTTTAGCCGTAAAGTGTTTAGGTGTCATTGTCTGAAATTTCGTGAATATGGTATTCTGTGGGTATATACTTTATGAACAACTATCCATTTTACAGTGGGTTAAAGGAGACTATATTAGCGGAGAGAGATCGCTGATTATTCTCAGGACGTTGACTGATATTGGGACCAGGTTGGCTGGAATCCCAGAGAATGAAGTGTTGGCCGTAGCTGTCATCACTGAAGAACTAAAACGGGTTCAGTCAAAAGCTCACAGATCACGATCATTATTATATGACGTCAGTTTAATTTTATATCTACATTCATTTTATCGAACGCCACGAGACCAGTTAATTTATTTATTTGTTCTTAAAATAGTACATACCAATTTTTTTACGTACGTCCTAATTTAACACTTATTAGTGTGTACAAATAGCAAAACCTCAAACCTAATCTATATTTTATAATAATTTTGCAGATATATTTTCATATAATTTAGACTTAAATTAATCAGACACTTTTTTCTTCTTTTTTTATCTCTTGAAATCTTCGACACATTTTCACTGCTCGGCTGCATCAGAGAATTTGAAAAAGATTTGCCTTTTGCCTTTGTTTATTTTTATTTCTAGAGTATTTACTATTCACAAAAAAATTATTTTAAACAATTAATGTTTTTTTTCTTTGAATAAGCCACTTAAAGTTTTCTATATGTTGACAGATAAATGAAAATTAATTAAGCATGTGTACATAAAATAAAGAGTGATTTGTCTATAAAAGTAGAAAGTATATAAATAAATTGAGTATATAATTTTGTAATAATATTGCATGCCAATATTTGACAGCTAATACAAAAAATCAGTAAAAAGAATGTCCTAGCTTAGGACCAATACACTTTTAGGCTAGAGTGGATTAAATCGATATTAACTAAATAAGTATTGTAGTAATTTAATGTTCTCGGAATAGTTTGCATTGCATTTCTGATTGCATTTCTAGCATTGCTTGTATTTGGAATGTCAATATGAAAAACTTGATTAGATCTAGTTTTTCATATTGACATTCCAAATACATATAAGTCATTGTAATACAACACGAAAACTGGTGAATCTACATCATATTTGGAGTCGAATGTGTAATATGACTTTTTTATTTAGCTTAGTAAAAAAAAAAAACTTGGAAAAGCTTTAAGTAAATTGAATCAAGAAAACTTTCATTTGAAATCTCAACAGAGACGAGAAATTTGGAAGGGAATATGGATATTTAGGTGTTTTTGTTTTTGTCTACAAGTATTTGGACACACTCTAGTGTCTAGTTACCCACTACGTCACTCACTACATCATCAATAGCATCTACGTCATCACTAGACATCTACGTCACACGTTTCGTGTATTGGCCTAAGTGCTGGAGTCTTTAGACGGTGGAATTTGATAAGTGGTGTTATGAAATTAATCGTAGGAAGCGTATATTTTTAGAATAATTGTACCAAAAATACCCCTTCTAGTGAATTCTTTTTCGAAGGTCTTATACAATGAGTTGATAAAATGTTTTTCAAAATATTTTTTTTAACATTTTTATTTTAAAAGCAAACAAATGCTTTTCACTGTCAAGACAATATTAAATCATATTTTATATTATTTGTCTTTTTTTGTTTTATTCTTACGTACTTATATATTTTTTTTTTAAATGGTAAAGGGCTCGTATCATTTTGTTTTATTTTGTTTTTTATTTTTAGTTGGGAAACTCGAAAAAACTGAGAAACGATGGCTAAACTTTGGGTTCAATAAAATACTAAAAAAATTTAACAATCTTTTTATCAGAAAGTTATTTACAATTCAGAATACCTAATTATGCGGCGTTACTAGCAATGCATTGTATTCCTATAGTATCTTTATTATTATGGCCATAAACATGCCCATTTTTATATCACTCAAAACTCCATATTTTTATCTTTTGTATAGTAAAATGTTATCTGAATTACTGTAAATTATTTAGATTCTACGTACAAAATTATTCACCCATAATACCAGAACAAAACAATATGTAAAGCCTAGCGAAATACTGATAACATGTATGCAGAACAGCATAATTTAAAGTGGTAGACGTGCGTATATAACCTTGGACTGTAGCGTAAGACTGAACATCTTGCCTTCATGTAACAAATGATCAAGATTCTCTCTACTTGTTGAATCAACACAGTGGCCCTATCCACCATTAGGTGAGGATCAGGGAGAGTCAAAACCTTGTAGAAGCGTGCCAGGATAGAGTGGTGTGGCGTTCTGTTCTAAAACCCTTCGGGGAAATGGCTTGTTTTTTTTAAAAAAAAAATTTAATTTCAAAAGAAAATTTTTGTTTACATTAAAACACATATATGTACAATAAAAAAAAATATATAAGTAAATATAAAACAAAAATCCCACCAAGGCATAGCCTGTTTGTGGTATACTGTGAAAGTCATACAGTGTGCACGTGGCAAAAGAGAAAGATAAAGTTAAAAAAGAAATGGAAAAATAACAGATAATGTAAACAAGATAGTTAAGAAAAGAATGAACACAAGATATTGGTATCTTTATACCGAAAAAAGAAGTGGGGAAATAATTATAATATATAAAATAAGAAAATAAAATAAAAAATGACGTAAATTATGTTATAGTTATAGTCTTTAAAGTAAGAATGATTCGTTAGTTAAAGTCCCTTAAAATATAGCTTGATTAGAATGACCGTTCGTCATGTTAGAATTTCTATGAATTTAAACGACTATGACGTATACAACGTATAACGCAAAAAAATATAATATGTAGTATGTGTAGAGAATAGTCATAAGAACATTTTACATACAAAAATTTGAGGAAGTACTCTCTACAGCAACCGTTGGCGTTGTAACAATACTTGAAACAACCAATCAGAGCTCTTAAAACTCTCAATAAGACTGATGGGTTGGAGATCAACCAGCTTCTAGTAAAAGTGGTCACATTCATCATAAACTTATTTATTTTATTAATTTATTTAATTTGTACAAAATACCTTGCACTCCCAATTGAGTTACAAAACTCATTCTGGGACAGATATTCTAAAAAGAAAGACTAAATATTACCATACTTCAGATTACAAAGTTAACAATGCTAAATCTAAAAATACTAAAAATATTATGTGATTACAATTTATCAGAAAATTACAAAGTAACATAAATACATAGAAAAAGATTTTAATTTTTTTTTTATATATATAAACAAAAATCCCACAAAGGCATGAGCCTGTTCGTGGGTATACAAAAATGTCTGTTAGATGCTCTTATAATATTTGGCAATTAACATTATACAAGTTTTTTTTAAAAATTAAAAAAAATTATAATATAAGTAAAGGAAGAGGGGAAGAAACAGTATTTACATAATATAGATGGTTAGAAAGAATTTACTTTAAAATATAACGAATTTTATTTTATAAAAAGAAAGAATCTATATTTTTGGATTGTATTCAGATCTTTATAAGTTTTTTAAACGAGAATAAATTTGAAAAATTTGAAATAGTTATATTTTTTATCAGAATGCAGAGAATTTACGAGTTTTGGTGCTATGAAATGTGCGTGTCTCTGAGCTAGCCTCGTTTTACAATGTGGGATTTCTAGCACACGGTTCCTTCTTTGACTAGTCCTATTAGAGTTTCTAGTAAAAAAGTTTTGGTGCATATAAACAAATTTAAGACATTGCAGACAACGTCCATAAGGACTTTTACATAGACATTTTTTAAGTGATTACACAGTAGGTAGCTATTCATGAATGTCTTGGGAAAGAGTGGAGCTTTCTTATTGCTAAAAAGCAATATCTTTCTAAAACCAACCAGAAACAGAGTGGTGTAAGTGGGTCAAGTCTACTAACCTTATTCACAGCTGTTAGATTAGTGGGCAGATAGTACTTGTACAACAGTGATGTATAGAACAAAAAAACATAATAGAAAATATTTAAACTATGGGAAGTGAGATTAGGAGAGGAGTTTAGGAAGTAAGAAGGGAGAGGATCTAGAAGGAAGGTGATATATGGAGGGAAATCAAGGTACTGGGGATAGATAATAGTGCTTTAGGCGCTTCCTGAAAGTGGATAGAGATGGTGCATTTTTTACTGAAAGGAGTAATATGATACTATGTAACTTTGATAGTCAGAAGAAGGCGACCCAATAAAAACGACCTGTTACAATAAGCTGGCCCCGACTCACTAGTAAACCTGTGTTATCTCCGACTATTTGAAAGCAGTCCTAAATTGAATCTTTTGAGTATTTCATAAGAACTCAAATGTTTCTTTTTATTTGAAAAATATAATTGTTCTTTTCAATATTAATGTTTATTTATTTATAAATCAATATTTTAGGTACAAACGGGAAGTGGAGCATATACACTAGAGTATAAACCACGGTTTACAAATGTATATGATAATATAAAAAATGTAATCGCTATGTTAGAAGGCTCTAATAAAACACACAGCGTACTAGTCAATTGTCATTTCGATACTATGCCGGGATGTCCAGGTGAGTGAGTTTTATGTTATTAATTTAACTTTTTCTGTACCAAGATCGAGATATCTCGCAAAAACCATTGAGTTGCGTCAAGCCATTAGCGAGATATCTCGCGAAAACCATTGAGTCGCGTCAAGCCATTAGCGAGATATCTCGCGAAAACCATTGAGTCGCGTCAAGCCATTAGCGAGATATCTCGCGAAAACCATTAGTCGCGTCAAGCCATTAGCGAAATATCTCGCGAAAACCATTGAGTCGAGTCATGCCATTAGCATTAGCGAGATATCTCGCAAAAATCATTGAGTCGCGTCAAGCCATTAGCGAGATATCTAACGCTAAATTTTAGACAGAAAACAACAGAGAGCTGAAACCAAGGCGGGCACATGAGTAGAAGTGCCCAAAGCAAGAGTATTTTAATTGATCGATATTTCCTCCTAGCCCAGAGGTAATTTAGCAGATTTTGAAAAAAAAAAACTATGATTCCCGACAGTTAATTCTTATCAAATGGCTAAATTGTTTTTTCACTAATGGGGGGACGCGTGTTACCTGATTGTTAAACATATCTTTATAAGGGTAATTTTTAAACGGGTTATTTCTAAAATTAAGATTTATTTAGTTGTTTAATTAATTATTTGCATTTTTTAATTACAGGTGCTTCGGATGATGGTATATCATGCGCTATAATGTTAGAACTAATAAGAATTCTCTCTCAATCCGAGGTCCGCTTGAAGCATAACATTATATTCCTGTTTAATGGAGCCGAAGAGACATCATTACAGGTAAAGTCTAGTCCTAGTCAATAAAGTTATATTAATATATATTTGTATGGAATGGGTTGCATTAATTATTGCACTTCGGTGGATAATGTTAGAACATTTATTTAATTATCTCCTCAATAATATCTCGAGGATAAATTGTCATTACATGTTTTCCAATGAAAACATGGATTAAAAAAAATAATAATTATTTGATCGATCGCGTAAAAAGTTAAAGCTTTGGTTTCTACAGTCAAAACTCTCTATTGTTCACTTGTTCGTCCTATTTTAGAATATGCCTCCGTGATCTGGTCTCCTTTCTATGTAGGCCGGATAAATCATATAGAATCGGTGCAACATCGCCTGCTAAGAAAAATAGCATGGATGATTGGCCTCGAGAGGGGAGACTACAATTACGAAGAAATGGAGTCGATGTTAAAAATCTCAACTCTCTACAAAAACGTAGAAATAACATTGACTCCATATTTATGTTTAAGTTACTGAATGGCTTAACTGATGTACCATCGTTACTACTGGAACAAGTGACATTCAATGTACCGATCCGCCGGTTGCGAAATAATGAAGTGCTGTTCCTCGAACAGCACAGCACAAACTATGGCTTGCATGCACCAATGTCCCGATTGTGTCGCATTTGTAAACTCGAGACAGGATCTGGACTTTTTTGGTGTTAGTTTTTCCAGATTTAAACAATCACTAAAGTAGACCAGATCTTGTCTCGTGGTAGTTCTAATAAATGTATACTTTAAATTTTGTCCTAGCTTTTATTTCCTTAATTGTATCTTATTTTAATTGTACCTGTGTATATATGTGTTAGAATAATTTATGTTTGAAATGGACTTAAGTCCGTAAAGTTCCTGCAACATACCTGGGCTTCCTCGACCAGAGTGTTCCTGAACTTCGAGGCCGCTGGCTTAGGGGGGAGGGCGATTCTCTTCCAATCTGGACCACACCACTCCTGGTTACTCAATGTAAGCGTTTCTTTATCGATCTATTCGTTTTATTACATACAAGTGCATTATACCAACCCTTATGTATGGAACCTGGAGGTGTGAGGGATGTGCTCGACTGTGCAGGTCATGTATAGGACTTCACAGCCACCAGAGAAGCTGCTTTTCTCGGCTGCCTTCCTGATGAGTGCCGCATCTTTGTTGTCTTCCAAAGCGGACGATTGCCATATACATATGTATGGAAACGAAGTATGGAGTTGGAAAAAGAAGGACGAAAGAAGATTGAATGCAGTTGAAATGCCATCTCTCAGGCGAATGAGTGCTAAAACTATACATGATAGGTGAACTAATGTCGAAATTAGAGCAGAATGCAAGGCTGAGATAAGCATTATCGACAAAATTAAGTAAGGTCTCTTACGATGGTGCATAGAGCGAATGGATGGTGAAAGAACGGCTAAAATAATATATGATGCGAGTGTGCCTGGATGTAGAAGTCGAGGAAGGCCGAGAGAAACATGGCATGATCAAGTTAAACAAGTGCGAGCTCCGTAGCGTAATGGCTAAGACGCTGGACTCATGATACGGAGGTTCCGGGTTCGATTCCCGGTGAGAACACAAAAAAATAATAAGTGATTTTTCTCAAGCCTGGGTGTTTGTGACGTTGTTTCCTCTGTAATTGGGCCTCCTGGCCTGTTGAGGTGGTTAAATTTAAAAAAAAAGTGATTGGCATGTGAGAAGTTGGAAGAATCGTGCGTGCGCGAGAAGATGTATGAATGTGGAGCAAGTATGAAGCAAGAGAAGTGTGCCAGGACAGAGTGGTGTAGCGTTCTATCCTCTCTGCCTAACCCTTCAATAATCCTATAAATGAATTAAGATTATGATGTGGTTTCAGTATTATGCAAAATACGCACCACACCCTCACGGTATCATAGTTGGAGAAGAGATGTTTCAGAGTGGCGTCATTCCTTCAGACACAGATTTCAGGATATTCAGAGACTATGGGAACATGCCCGGTAAGATATTTACTTATAAAACTAAATAAACTCACTTTTTAGAACGACTCCAAGGTATCACACGATCACACGGGTCAGATTTTATAACTATTTAAAAAATAATAGTTTTTATGTACATTGCTCGTATTTTAAAAAAGCATATGAAATTATAAAACGCGCGGTCGATGTCTAAAACAAGAGAAAAAATCATTGCTGTAGTGCTAGGGGAGGAAATCAAGGGGTGGATTGTATGTTGAAATAGCCGCTGTCATAATATTTCAACAGCATTTAAAATGTTTAGTATTATATAAATGTATTCTACCTACAAAGAAAAAAAAGTATTGTAAATGAATACCCCAACACGGGCATTGCCCAGTGAGGTATTTCACAGATCTAAAAAAAAATAATGTAATAATAAAATAAAAAAATCTACTTTTGTCCATTTTTCCAACTTCATGCTTCGCATCATGAAATCCATTATGAACTGCTAATTTAACCTCTTTCGATAAGCACCTATTTGCTACGACAGACAATGGTATCATTAACTCAATTTTTCACACTTACCCTCCCCTCCTCCTTTCAATATCCATATTTCAATCTCTAGGGAACATGCTACCCAGAAATACCCACTATAATAAGATGCATAGTTATAACATTCTACTGTTTGGTTAACCAGGTATGGACTTTGCCTTCTCCAGGAACGGTTTTGTGTACCACACCAACTACGATAGTCAGGAGTACCTTCCTGTAGGGAGCCACCAGCACATGGGAGACAACGGCCTAGCTCTGATACGCGCTCTCGGGAACGCTCCGGAAGTAGAAAATGTCGAGGTAATGAAAGCCCCACCCTTACCTTAGACCGTTTTAAAGACTATTGAGTCTTTTTTCAGTCAAGCCAACTCTACCGATTATTTTCAACAAGCTAAACCGCGATTTTATTAGTGTGATAAAAATACGGATGAATTTACGATTATGTACGCGAACATATGCTTTCATTGTATCAATATTGAATTGATTATATTTATGATTTTAGGATCACTACGATGGACAAGTGGTGTATTTTGACTATCTCGGTTGGTTTATGGTGAGCTATACTCACGCTGCGGGGACGGCCATCAATATCATCATAGTCTTATTCTATGCACTCAGTGTTGTAGTGTTTACGGGACGATTAGCGCAGTGTAAGTATCTTTAGTCAAGGTGAATCTGTATGTTAGTGATAACCGTCTAAACAGCTGGACGAATTAATGTCACATAGTCTTATTCTATGCACTCAGTGTTGTAGTGTTTACGGGACGATTAGCGCAGTGTAAGTATCTTTAGTCAAGGTGAATCTGTATGTTAGTGATAACCGTCTAAACAGCTGGACGAAATTAATGTCACATAGTCTTTATTCTATGCACTCAGTCAGTGTTGTAGTGTTTACGGGACGATTAGCGCAGTGTAAGTATCTTTAGTCTTTAGTCAAGGTGAATCTGTATGTTAGTGATAACCGTCTAAACAGCTGGACGAATTAATGTAATGTCACATAGTCTTATTAGCGCTATGTACTCAGTGTTGTAGTGTTTACGGGACGATTAGCGCAGTGTAAGTATCTTTAGTCAAGGTGAATCTGTATGTTAGTGATGTGATAAACAGCTGGACGAATTAATGTCACATAGTCTTATTCTATGCACTCAGTGTTGTAGTGTTTACGGGACGATTAGCGCGCAGGACGAATTAATGTACTCAGTGTTGTAGTGTTTACGGGTATCTTTAGTCAAGGTGAATCTGTATGTTAGTGATAACCGTCTCTAATGTCACATAGTCTTATTCTATGCACTCAGTGTTGTAGTGTTTACGGGACGATTAGCGCAGTGTAAGTATCTTTAGTCAAGGTGAATCTGTATGTTAGTGATAACCGTCTAAACAGCTGGACGAATTAATGTCACATAGTCTTATTCTATGCACTCAGTGTTGTAGTGTTTACGGGACGATTAGCGCAGTGTAAGTATCTTTAGTCAAGGTGAATCTGTATGTTAGTGATAACCGTCTAAACAGCTGGACGAATTAATGTCACATAGTCTTATTCTATGCACTCAGTGTTGTAGTGTGTTTACGGGACGATTAGCGCAGTGTAAGTATCTTTAGTCAAGGTGAATCTGTATGTTAGTGATAACCGTCTAAACAGCTGGACGAATTAATGTCACATAGTCTTATTCTATGCACTCTCAGTGTTGTAGTGTTTACGGGACGATTAGCGCAGTGTAAGTAGTCAAGTATCTTTAGTCAAGGTGAATCTGTCTATGTTAGTGATAACCGTCTAAACAGCTGGACGAATTAATGTCACATAGTCTTATTCTATGCACTCAGTGTTGTAGTGTTTACGGGACGATTAGCGCAGTGTAAGTATCTTTAGTCAAGGTGAATCTGTATGTTAGTGATAACCGTCTAAACAGCTGGACGAATTAATGTCACATAGTCTTATTCTATGCACTCAGTGTTGTAGTGTTTACGGGACGATTAGCGCAGTGTAAGTATCTTTAGTCAAGGTGAATCTGTATGTTAGTGATAACCGTCTAAACAGCTGGACGAATTAATGTCACATAGTCTTATTCTATGCACTCAGTGTTGTAGTGTTTACGGGACGATTAGCGCAGTGTAAGTATCTTTAGTCAAGGTGAATCTGTATGTTAGTGATAACCGTCTAAACAGCTGGACGAATTAATGTCACATAGTCTTATTCTATGCACTCAGTGTTGTAGTGTTTACGGGACGATTAGCGCAGTGTAAGTATCTTTAGTCAAGGTGAATCTGTATGTTAGTGATAACCGTCTAAACAGCTGGACGAATTAATGTCACATAGTCTTATTCTATGCACTCAGTGTTGTAGTGTTTACGGGACGATTAGCGCAGTGTAAGTATCTTTAGTCAAGGTGAATCTGTATGTTAGTGATAACCGTCTAAACAGCTGGACGAATTAATGTCACATAGTCTTATTCTATGCACTCAGTGTTGTAGTGTTTACGGGACGATTAGCGCAGTGTAAGTATCTTTAGTCAAGGTGAATCTGTATGTTAGTGATAACCGTCTAAACAGCTGGACGAATTAATGTCACATAGTCTTATTCTATGCACTCAGTGTTGTAGTGTTTACGGGACGATTAGCGCAGTGTAAGTATCTTTAGTCAAGGTGAATCTGTATGTTAGTGATAACCGTCTAAACAGCTGGACGAATTAATGTCACATAGTCTTATTCTATGCACTCAGTGTTGTAGTAGTGTTTACGGGACGATTAGCGCAGTGTAAGTATCTTTAGTCAAGGTGAATCTGTATGTTAGTGATAACCGTCTAAACAGCTGGACGAATTAATGTCACATAGTCTTATTCTATGCACTCAGTGTTGTAGTGTTTACGGGACGATTAGCGCAGTGTAAGTATCTTTAGTCAAGGTGAATCTGTATGTTAGTGATAACCGTCTAAACAGCTGGACGAATTAATGTCACATAGTCTCTTATTCTATGCACTCAGTGTTGTAGTGTTTACGGGACGATTAGCGCAGTGTAAGTATCTTTAGTCAAGGTGAATCTGTATGTTAGTGATAACCGTCTAAACAGCTGGACGAATTAATGTCACATAGTCTTATTTATTCTATGCACTCAGTGTTGTAGTGTTTACGGGACGATTAGCGCAGTGTAAGTATCTTTAGTCAAGGTGAATCTGTATGTTAGTGATAACCGTCTAAACAGCTGGACGAATTAATGTCACATAGTCTTATTCTATGCACTCAGTGTTGTAGTGTTTACGGGACGATTAGCGCAGTGTAAGTATCTTTAGTCAAGGTGAATCTGTATGTTAGTGATAACCGTCTAAACAGCTGGACGAATTAATGTCACATAGTCTTATTCTATGCACTCAGTGTTGTAGTGTTTACGGGACGATTAGCGCAGTGTAAGTATCTTTAGTCAAGGTGAATCTGTATGTTAGTGATAACCGTCTAAACAGCTGGACGAATTAATGTCACATAGTCTTATTCTATGCACTCAGTGTTGTAGTGTTTACGGGACGATTAGCGCAGTGTAAGTATCTTTAGTCAAGGTGAATCTGTATGTTAGTGATAACCGTCTAAACAGCTGGACGAATTAATGTCACATAGTCTTATTCTATGCACTCAGTGTTGTAGTGTTTACGGGACGATTAGCGCAGTGTAAGTATCTTTAGTCAAGGTGAATCTGTATGTTAGTGATAACCGTCTAAACAGCTGGACGAATTTAATGTCACATAGTCTTATTCTAGTGTAATATCTTTTCAATGGAATCGTAGTTAGTGATA
>JAGVSP010002699.1:0-39795 GCA_022494985.1 Micrasema minimum
GTCAAGTACTAAAAGTGAAAAGTCGGAATAATCGGCGTGTGTGCATGAGAAGATGTACGAATGTAGAGGAAGCGTGTGTCAGGATGGAGTGGTATGGCATTCAATCCTCTCTGACTACCTTTACAGGGAAATGGCGTGATAGTTAGTTAAGCTAAGTTATGAACAGTTCTTTGAAATAAGTAATCTCTAAATCTTTTTAGATTTTCTACTACCACTTTTCCTTATCCGCACCAAATGACGCATAGGGCACAGCTTTTGAACACCATGTGCAATGTATTTTGATTCTTTTTGAAGGCAGGGTAATCAGTTTATGTGAAACCAATTTTTAAAAAAAAAACATTTTCAAAGTTCGTAGGTTTTCACGGTCTTCAGAATACATAAAGCATTTTTCGGGGTTATTATGCCTTGTTTGTGGGATTTGTGTTGCCGTCGTTTCGGAGCACATTGCGGTGTCCATCTTCAGGGCTGATGTATGATGTATGAGTATAGTCTCACGTGTATTTAAATGTGAGGAGTTTGTACCGTGTCGCAGTCGGGCAATGTACCTATGTGACTAAGTGTTAAAAAAAATGTCCAGGAGACTGATATATGAATATCGTATAGACACCCTTTATTCAGAATAAAAGATAAGTAAGGTGTTGAATTTGTAGAGTATTAAACATAGCAATGTAAGCAATGTAGCAACTAGTAAAATGTTAGTTAGGATCTTTTGCTACTTATCTGACGATATATGTATGAATAATTATGGAATCGAATGTTATTCTGACATTTAGATGAACAGTAAAGTTAGCTAAACACGAAATGATTAAATGTCCCTCGCGATAAACAAATTGCTTTCGATTAGGCCTTAATTATTTAATGACTGTACTTCAAAATGCGGTTCCGACATGGATGACCGAATAAAGGGATGGCTTAGTGAGAAAAAGTGGAGCCAGATGTGGGAACAAGTATAAAAAAAAGTTTTTGAACTGATTTTAAGATGTATAGAGTAACTTTTGTTTGTGGGTAAAGTTAACGGATAGTTTCAGTTTATGGTAGCTTAAAACTATGTAGAAATATTGTGTTTTACAGATAAGTAAATAGGTAACTACTTAATCTAAACACCTCCGTGAAGCGATGAATTCTGTTTTTTTATTATTTTTTTTTATTTATCTTTTTAAATCAAATAAAACATATTCTTTGTGTTTGAAGTAACGTAGATGTATAATATTAAAAACAAAATCTGTATGTATATATTTTGTTTATTATATGAACCTTAGAGGCTTGCACTCCCCACCTCAGCGCTCAGGTTTGGAATAAATGTATAATTTATTTATTTTATTCATTTGAGTTATTTTAAAAAAAAAGCATTGTGCTCAAACTTTAAAGGATTTTTTGATATTCAAGAAAAAAAAGCGAAAAGACAGAATTTATTAATTGAATAAATACACAGTGCAACAAAACTCGATGTACAAGCGGGGAATTAGTGAATCTACGTCATTTAGAGTCAATTTTGGAGATTTTGTTTATTTGATCGATAAATTTGAGTAAGAAGTGTAGTTTTTTTCGAGAAATTCTTACAAATTGCTTAAAAATGTAATTTGTGTTGTCAAAAATAGGATGATAATAATGTAAGCTTATCTTAGTAATTTTAACAACACTTATTTCATTATAATACTTACAAAATAATAGCTTAAAAAGTATTAAAATAATGCACTCAACCAATATATTTTATATAAACCAATAAATAAACATATTTTCCCTCGAGTCGCGAGTAATTTGGACCATTTTCCCAGCCAGTTTATCTCCAGAAGATATATTTACAAGTTGACTGACAGACGAGAATAAACACGAAATATTTCGACGCATACAGGTTCCGTAATTCAGCTGGCGAAAGACGTTCTGTAACATCACTCGTCGCTGGAAATATCGTAAACAAACATAATTATCTCATTTCCGATTCTTTTGTTTCCGACTTATTTAACTTTATTTTGTTTTACGATAGACAAAACAAAAGGGAAATAGCAATATTTTCTTTATTGATTGCTTTTTTAGGTTAGATGAGATCAGATTTCTAGAGCTGGTGAAATTTTTTGGTATGTACGAGTATCTATTATGTGAAATTCCTTTCTTCAAACATGGTTACGCCTTGGTCAAACATTAAAACCCATAAACACAGCTATGTCGATTTTACGGTTAAAGCATATTTAAAAAAAAATCCCAACCAGGTGATGGTTTTTATGAAACACATTCTAAGTGTGTCCAAATACTTGTCGACGAAAACTGAATTTATCCATTACGGGCTAACATTAAATTACAATTGACGTCTCAACAGAGATGAGAAGTTCGGAAGGGATTATGGATATCTGACAGGTCATAAGCCCTGTAAACGCATAGATATCCATATTCCCTTCCAAATTTCTCGTCTCTGTTGAGGTGACAATCGTAATCGATGGTTTTAGTTCACCAACTTAATTAAAAACATAGATATCACTGATAGCCGAACTGTGTTTTTTCTTAAGAAGATTTTGTTCCGAGATTGCTATTATTCTATGCAAAAATGTGCTTTTCTGAAACGAAGATTAGGTATTAAAAATATAAATATATTGTTCTAAGATGTAGATATGGTTCTAGAACGGATATTGAAAGAAAACGGCATTTTAAATAAGTACCTGCCTAATATGATGGAAACTAACCAACTAACCATCACGCCATTTCCCCGAAGGGGTAAACAGAGAGGATAGAACGCCACACCACTCTGTCCTGGCACACTTCTCTTGCTTCCTCCACATTCATACACCTTCTCATGCACGCACGTCGATTATTCCGACTTCTTACATGCCCACTTACAAGCACTTGTTTTACTTGATCATGCCATGTCTTTCTCGGCCTTCCTCGATTTCTACATCCAGGCACAGTCGCAACATATATTTTTTTAGCCGTTCTTTCTTCATCCATTCGCTCTACATGACCGAACCATCGTAAAAGACCTTTCTTAATTTTGTCGATAATGCTTATCTCAGCCTTGCACTCTGCTCTAATTTCGACATTTGTACACCTATCATAAATAGTCTTACCACACATTCGCCTAAAAGATTGCATTTCAACTGCATTCAATCTACTTTCGTCCTTCTTTTTCGAACACCACGCTTCACTACCATACATAAAGGTTGGTACTAGAACTCCATTATGAACTGCCAATTTAGCCTCTTTTGATAAGCAATTATTAGATACGATAAATTGTTATTAATATTTTTATTATTTTTTCATAATGTTTTTCAAAACAGCAATTTACAATAGATATTAAAACTAAGCAATTAAAATAAACAAAGCTGTCTCGATAAAGTCTAGTTCGTACAGTTCGTCATCTGGTACAAAGAAGTAAAAGTAAAATACAGCAGGATAGAATAGATGAAATAGTGTACTTAGTATAGTTAAACGAAAAAATAATCAGACAGGTATTATTAACAGTAGGACGAACATATTGTATGTGTGTGATATATGTGTGAAATATATTGTACTAATTATTAACCCATTAACGAACAAATTGAACTCAGAATCCCGACTCAAAGAGCCAAAATCTTGGCCACTTAACCGCGGGGCCAAATTTTAATGTTTTTTCATTAGATATCTCGGAATGGCGATGGCGGTCTATTTGTTATAAGATACAGGGTGTTGGAGTGAAATTGTCGCCTTATCTCGTGCGGGGCCGGAACACGGTGCCCGAGAGGACAGAAGAGTGTTGGACAGAGATAACGCACTTTACGTGGATTTATTTATTTACCTCGCCTGCGGCGCCTTATGTAATTAGTAATTAGCCCACGGGTGTTATCAAATATGGTCGAGAGGCACAGAATAGATAAAAGATGGATACTTTGCAAGGCTATTTCGACGGTGATTTCATGTGTAAAATGGTGAATTGGACACGGCTTTGAGGATACTTGAGGTTCATACAGTGAGTATTAAAGCAATTAAAGTTTAAGAACAATTTCAGAAAAATACGTAGGTACATACTTAATGACGTTCCAAGTTCGTTGTATAAAAATTGATAAATAGTGGTCATGGTTAAGGATCTCGGGAGGCATACATAGTATATGGCGCCGGATGACAGTAGATACCAAGGGCATCGTTGCCTCACCTCTGTGTTCCTTACAAAGTCAAACCACCGCACACCTAAAATTCTTCTGAGACACCTATTCTCAAAACTCCGAAATCTGCTGTCTTGGGCCCTGGTTAGGTGCCACCATTCGCAGCCATAGATGAGAACAGGTGTGATGCAGGAGTTATAAAGGCCGCATTTTAATTTAACCGAGTAAATATCTCCAGACAGTTTAACATACGAAAGTAAAATAGTTTTTATTATTTATTTGAAGCTTTAGTTTGTAAAGCTGAATATTTGCAGCCTTTGAACAAGTATTCACTAGAAGAGAAGTTTCCATATAAATTTTCTAAATATATACCTACGCTTCCTAGGGCTAATTTCATAACACCACTATCAAATTCCGCCATCTAAATATTTCAGCACTTAGGCCAAAACACGAAACGTGTGACGTAGATGTCTAGTGATGACGTAGATGCCTATTGATGACGTAGTGGGTAATTAGACACCTAGACACGGTAGTATTTTTCAAGTATGGAATGTCACTTCTCTAAAATTCTCTTTCGAAGCTTATAGAATGCAACTATTAAGTTTTATTGTTTAGATGCCGAAAGTTAGAACATAACTATTGTAGAAAGAGGAACGTAAAAAAAGTTGAAAATCGATGGATTTCAAAGAGTTCAAATTTCCAAGAACCTTTAAAAGCTAAAAATTCGAAGAACCTAAAACGGTGAAATTCGAATAAGCCCCGGAATGCGCGCGAGTTATGGCTTCGGATAAAAGTAGTCTAAGTAATTTTTAACCCGAAAATGGCTTCATCACAGGTCCGTTAATCACCTAGAGATAGCGGGGTACCTAACTCCCTTTGGGTCTCTAGCCGCCAGAATGTCTTTATAAATAGGGACCATTAACGTTTTTTCGTTAACCCTGCTTTGGTCACCGATACCCATTTGTATCGGACCAACAGCGAGCGGGACTGACCACGATTCGGATATAAAAAATCGTTTTTTTAATCGATTTTAACGGATCCTAGGGTCGAATTATTCAAGAAAGGCGTCCTGATTGGGTGATGGCTCTATTTTGTGATTCCAATGCCCCTTTATGTATTTTCGGAACGTTGACAGGTATTTTGTCATTTTCGGTATTTTTTATTTTTATTTTTTAAGTATTCTTCTTCTTTATCAGCCATTGTTCATCCACTGCTGGACATAAGCCTCCCTCATGTTGGTTCATTGCTTTCCGCCTTGGCTTCGAGCAGCAATCTGGATCCTGTTGTGATCTGGATTTAGGTATTTTACTAAAGTAAAACTGTAAACAAAATATGACTAGACAAACAGACTAAACAAGCGTACAAGAAAAAAAATATCCTACATGTGATACAAATAAATAAATAATACTTCAATAGAATTAAAGGATGGTCGAACTTTTACATGAATTTGGTAAAAGCAATTATTTATTTACATGGGATTTATAAATTAACTAATAAAGCAGAACTTCTCTATTTGATAGCGACTCAATTCAGCCAGAGGAAGGTTTTGTAAACCACGGCGAAGTCCTAACACCAAGTTTGGCGATAGTGCTTTCGCAGTGGCTGGCCCCTCTGCCTGGAATCGACTGCCTTCACACTTACGCACCATTCAGAGCCCTAGTCAATTTCGGTCTCAATTAAAAACGTTCATTTTTAAAATCTCACACACAGATTCACAGAATGAGTAATTGCCCTAGTCTGCTCAAGTTACGGTGTAGTGTACCGCTAGGAGCTTAGGTTAAACAGTATTTTTAATTGTAAAGCGCTCTAGAGGTGGTTTTTCACAAAAATAGCGCTATAAAGCGAATGGTAGAGCGAATGGATGATGAAAGAACGGCTAAAAAAATATATGATGCGACTGTGCCTGGATGTAGAAGTCGAGGAAGGCCGAGAAAGACATGGCATGAACAAGTAAAACAAGTGCTTGAAAGTGGGCATTTCAGAAGTCGGAATAATAGACGTGCGTGCATGAGAAGATGTATGAATGTGGAGGAAGCAAGAGAAGTATGCCAAGACAGAGTGGTGTGGCGTTCTATCCTCTCTGCCTACCCCTTCGGGGAAATGGCGTGATGGTTAGTTAGTTAGTTAGCGCTATAAAAGTTAGCCGATTATTATCATTATTATTATCACCTACTCTGTATCTGCATTTTTAAATAAACAAAAGGTGCATTTTTAGTTTGAAAATTGACAAAACCTGTTTCCTTGTCAGAATGAATTTATCGCCGTTTCATGCTTTACCAAATAAAGCGTCATATGATCCGTTGCAAATTCTGCGTTTATATGGCCACCAAATTGTTTTATAAATTTAAATATCATAAAAACCGCGTCATTTACATACGAAAAGAGAAATAATTTATTCGTGGGGTTATAAAAACGACAATCTAATGGAGAAGGCGACATGAGATGACGTTTATATTGGCTGTCACACCAAAAATGATGTTCAGAAAATATATTTTTAACACATAACTTGTATGCTTTGTGTTTTACAGCAGACGACCAAGTATTTTTCTTAAAATTTAGACATCTTCTAGATTCTAGGTAACACGATAATCGGCATGCGTTTCTAATTTTTAATTTAAGTTTCTAAGTTTACCTTATAATTATTTATATTTAAATTTTAGATGATTAGATAAACTCTCCTCTAAAATAAAAACGTATGCCCTAGATCAAGTTTCACTAAGTGTACCAATGCAGTGCCCTATGCACCATTAAATGCGAATGAGGGAAAGCAGTCAATGAAAAAAAAATAACAAAAAAATGTGTAGATATTGTTGATTACACAATTATTAGAAAAAAAAATAAAACATTGGAAAAAAGCTTTGTTAGTTAAGAAAAGCAATAATAAAAGGAACAAGGAGAGAGAAAAAAAGGAGTGAATGTGTCCTTAGCCGACAGTATTTTTTTAGGTCCTAGTGATCCTAGTTGACTGCAACGTGTTTCTGATTGTGTTACATTTTTTAAAGAAACTGCATAATATTTTTAAACATTGATGTATTTTGGTTAACTGTAAAAAAAGTCATTTGGCTTATTTTTGCATAGCATTCGTATATTTTAATTACCTTTTTATAGCGGATGTACTAATTAATGTAAAATAATAATTTCGTATACACAATATGAACATTTATGTTTTTAATAATAATAAACACATTTTTTTATTTTAAATTTAATAGTAATCAAGAATTGAAGGATGAATAAAAATACTATTTTTATAGCACAGCTTTTTCAAAGGGTTAATTTAAACCCTCATCAAAAAATTATAATCAGTAGCATAAAATTTAAAAAAATATTATACATAAGCATGAATAATTAGAAATAAAATAAGAAACATAAACCCAGTTACATGTTTCATGGATCAACAACAAACAGTCAATCTTTCAAGGCGGGAATTGAAACGAAGGCTTTTGTAAGTCTTTTGTACCAATTTATGGCTTGCACCTTTGTGACCATGACTGATGGTGCTTTGTTTACCTACATCACCTACCACAATGTCATCTGTGAAGAAATAAGCAGCTAGTTGACAGGCAGTGAGGCTAAACCCCTCATCGATCATTCTGATCTCCTGGGATCCGAATTCTGGATCCTAAGGTCCTAGCTATTATGAAAATCAGAGACATTGGTACACCTTCTGGGTGTTTATTTGTTTGAATGTTGCTATTTAAAAAGTTCGTCAGAAGGAAATTGTTTTTTTTAAAGCGGCAGATTTAATTTTAATAAATATCATCCCATTTGTTTACTCGGTTAAAACAAGATGCCGCCTTTATAGCTCCTGCATCACGCCTGTTCTCCTCTATGGCTGCGAATCGTGGCACCTAACCAGGGCCCAAGATAGCAGACTTCTGAGTTTTGAGAGTAGGTGTCTTAGAAGAGTTTTAGGTGTGCGGTGGTTTGACTTTGTAGGAACACAGAGGTGAGGCAACGGGCACAGAAACCTTAGGTATCTACTGTCATCTGGCGAAGGCGTTTCGGCTGGCTAGGCCATATAATACGTTTGCCTCCCGAGAGCCCTTACCATGCTTGCCTATTCTACAAGGCATCAGGTTCTCGGCGTCCTGGTCGTCCACTGTTGACAATTCATCGGCAGTTTGCGTCAGAGCTGCGGGACGTGGACATGACTTGGGAGGATTCGCGGGAACTGGTGGCCGATTGCTTGGCTTGGAGGCAATTTGTTGAATCCATATGTTTCACATAGGGATATGAAATGATGATGATGAATAGGTACTCAGAGAAAAAATTATTCGGATTGTACGTCTGTACTTAAAAAAGAAATTACAATTAAATGGATTCACCACTAGCTTCCTATTTAAAAAAATTACAGGATCTTCATGTGTATTTTTTAATTAAACTAATTTTTATGAATGGGAATAATATTTTTTTGCAAATTAACGTTTCTCTAATTTACCATAAAATCAATGTTACATTAGGTTTATGCATGTATGGGTTTCTTTAATTTAGTAAATATAATTGTAGCTTTAAAACTTCTTTTTAAAACTTATTTTTAATTATTTCGATTTCTGCGTTAACCCGTTTTTCTCGTGCATCCATATTATGATTGCTGTATCGAATCAAACATGGCAATTTGCGAGAAGTTTGTCTTGCATATTTGGCTATGGATAAACACGACATAAGTAACTCGGGAGATAAACTTTGGCAGAAACGTCAGGAAATATTTGAACAGAATTATAACTTGGAGAAACTGGTAATTAATCGTAAGGGAGGCGTTTACATAGGGGAACATTATCATATATGAGGCCTTAAAGGATTACTGCATTAATAACTGGGGTGTGAGTATGTTAATCTTCGAAAAATAATTCACACTCGTAGGGGGTTTTAATACAAATTTTCTAAAAATTTCATAACACCACTTATTATCAAACTCCACCGTTTAAAGACTCCAGCACTTAGGCCAATACATTCTCACTTTGAAACGTGTGACGCAGATGCCTAGTGATGACGTATAAGTGACGTAGTGGGTCGCTAGCTGTCACTAGGCAACACTAAGCACGGTAGTATCTTTTGAATATGGAATGCCATTTCTCTGAAAATTATTTTTTCATCATAAATTGGCATTGAATGCATAAATTAAGAAATTCAATGAGTTGAGATACATCAATATATGATGATATCAGATGGAAGCTGGCATTCCAGTAGTCCATGCGCTCTGTAGCTGCAAGATGACCTGGATTCTAGACTCTATCTGCTATCAGTAGAATTAGTATTTCATTAGTATCGCGTTTTTAGTTAAATTGTTTGAATTTAATTTGTACGTGGGTGAAGCTAAAATTCCAACCGTCCATGCGCTTTGTAGCTGCAAGACGAATTGGGGTTCAGTACTTCTCCTACGTATAGATTTAGTATCATTTCTTAGATAATCGTTGTCTCAGATACTTTATTCATAAATTGGGAATGGAATTAACTAAGAATATCGAATGTACAGCGCCCATAATAATAATAATACATATTTACAAATTATCCATAATAATAATAATACATATTTAGGTACATATCGGTGATTTAAATTCGCATTGATTTTCGCACAATTCCATGACATTAGGAACACTGCTAAAATATACTATTGATAAATTTACAAAAAAAAGTGTTCATTGTTATTTCGAAACGGCTTTAAAAATATTATTTAACATATTAAAAAAAAAAAAAATTTAACGCAATAATCTAATCATTTGATTTGATTAGGACAAATTAATCATATTTTAGTGTGTACCAGGAGTCTCGATAACAATTTTTAACAAATATATTGACATAAATGTTTTGAACTTTCGAAAAAACTCAAAAGAAAACTAATCGTTGTTTTTAATTGGGCGTGAACCTAGAAATATATTTTCAACTATTTTTGTTTAAATAAAACAGTATTATGTGTTACTATTTTATTTATGTGTACTATTATAACATAGTTTTATTTCATCATAAATCATTATGAAGTATTACGAATTGATTGCCAAACCTACTTACAAAATTACATTTACTGGGCTGGGCAGATAGTTTTAAATATTAAAGCACATTTGAAAATTTAAATCGCTAGTAAACTGGTATGGCATTCACTAAAATATGTTTAAAAATAGCGCTATCAGCTTTTTTCATACTTTTTCAAAAAAAGAGCTACATTATTAGCAAAGTTATTTAACTCACTTACGCATTGTAGAGTTAGCGAGTTGTTGAGTTAGCGAGTGTAATAATGGCCTAACGGATGAATAACGTTCATTTCCCGGGTATCAATGAAACCTTTTTGATTTTTGCTTTATATTCGAAAACAAAAAAGCAAAAAAACACCAACGTATGTAAATCAAAACCTAACCTAATTTACCCGAAACAAAGCCTTACACGCATTTCTACAGAGGAACTCGATTCTACTGTTTTAAGCTAAAAAGACCTAAGTAACATTACGTCAAAATTCAGTAAAAGCCAAAAAAGAGAAAAAAAAACTTTAAAAATATCTATAGTTTTAGTGTTTAAGAAAAACTAGAAAATGTCTTTTAAATAAAAAATAAATTTAAATGAAAAATATTATGGAAGTTCATTTCCATTGCATTATTTTTATGATATTGTTAACATTAATCTGCGGTAGAACGAAATAAATAAGATATGAAGACAGTTTGGATTTTGCAGGTTTGTATTCCACTATTTATAACACGATCAAGATTCTCTGCACTTTGTGTACCAATGCAGTGCCCTATGCAACGTTGGGTGCGAATAAGGGAAAGTTACAGTATTTATTTAATAGATTTTAGATTTCAAGAACATTATTTATTACAATTTGACATCTCAACAGAGACGAGAAACTTGGAAGGGAATATGGATATCTAGGCGTTTACACGGCTTATGACCTGTCATTGGCTGGGTTAAGTGGCCACTTGATGTATTACAACATTCCCCATTTCACCTAGTATTTGATATCCATATCTGCCAATATACAGTAAAATGGCGCGATGCTTCACATGTGAACTCTCTGTCATCCATTGAGAAAATTGCTAAGCATTTTAGCAGAAACCTTTATGATTGCAAGTGAGATTCTTACCGAATTATATCACCTACTAGGAAACGCCCGAAGATGAATCTTCAATTTGTTATGCTTATAACTTTTACCAGCTAATTTTTATAAACATTATTTATTATTTATGCATTTTTAATTGTAAGTTGACCTTAAAATAAGAGGGTACTTACATAAACTAAAAAATGGACAAGTGAACGAACGCGAAATTGAGTTAACATATGCCCTTATGGCTTGAGACACCCGATATGTGCCGAGAGCTCTTTTTAGTTCGCGTTTGTTTTTCATATTTCGCGGGCGTAAATCAAAATGGCGACTGGGCGAATCTCCCGGGATTCAAAATGGACGAATGAGCGTTTCGCGCACAGCGAAACTTTTCGGCAACTGCTCAATTTACGGCCGCAATTAATGAAATTATTTCCTACGCCTGTCCGGGCGCACCGTCGGGCAAATCATGCCTAAATTTATTACACGCGAGTTTTTTTCCCGGGATTTTTCGCCTTTCCTTCTTTCCCACGGGATTAAGGAAGAAAATAAATGATTGTACTGTTTTAGGATGCTCTTCACTTTGTTCTTTTAGTGCATTATATTATAAAGATATCTACTTTTGTCAACAGTTCACTTTAGAGCTACACGACTTGGATTTGACTTAAAAATGCACGGAAACAAATAGCTTAGCAAGGATACAGTTATATTTTAATTTACATAATACCTCGATCGATCACAGATCAGTACCGACTCGGTAATAAGCGACGTGATAACGATTTCTTACCCATGGATGTTTAACGTTTTCGCGATCACAATGGAACACGCGTTAAAAGTTTCGATCGGGGTTATTAAACGAGCGCATACTAGTCGCGAGCCATTTCCCGAGATATATCTTATTCGCACAAATCTTCATTCAATCTTTATTATAATTTAGCCGGTTTTCGGCAAGCCAAATATTGAGAAAAGCAGTCGACATAATAAAAAATCCGACAAGCGCGATGATTTGACGTTTGACGTACGGCCCCGATATAGCGTAGATCGGCTCCGCTCGGCTCAGCTCGTCAATGCTCGGCTCAGCGATCGCGGTATTGAACGGTATGTCATTGTGATCGCTCAAATCGTTAGCGTAAGCACGTGATTAGCACGTTTTTAACTACGTCGATAGTTATCTGTGATTGAACTACTGGATGACTAACTCGTCTACATCAAGATGTATTGCAATAATTGTGATGCATACATGACAGTAGTTAAAATCTCTTTGATAATATACCGTTTACTTATTATTTTTTAACACTCTTTAAAATGGAATCATTTTTAAAATTACTTGTTGGTTTTTCACAGTAAAACGTAAAAATAAATTGTTTTTAAAAATAGTATAAATGTAACATCATGTAACATAACATCGTACGTATAATGATAAATAAAGATACGAATATCGTCATCTTTCTATCAATTTCCATGTGGTAAATATGCTAAGTACATTTAGCAAAGCAGGATAGAATTTAGCGATTAGTGATTACGATCAATTTCGTCAAATGGAAGATGACATGGAAGATTAAAAAAAACTCATTGACATTTACAGGACATGGAATTACGTTATTATCTCACGGAAGTGGCAAATCAAGATGGCCGGATAAAAATATACAGCAGTAAAATAAAGACTTACATTAAGAATCCACTCTGACAATAAGACATTAAATATTAAACTCCGCCCTCGTAAGCAAAAGATATTAAAAAATACTAAATAACATGTTTTTCTGGTTAAAATTTAATATCGTTATAAGTGGTACGATTTTTGTATGGTGGTAAGATCTACATACAGTTTATGCTGTGGATGTGTGGATGTCTTAAACAGTAAAAAAACATATTTGATGACTTTAATTACTTACAATAATTAACTCATAAATATGGGATGTGCCATTTGAAAAAAATAAACTTATTTAAGAACAATACAACGCTGAATTGATACTCAGTAGGTTAAATAATGATTATTAATTAGGTATTTAAAAAGTTACAAATTTATTCAAGTCTTAAGTCTTAAAAGCTTGTGAAATGAGTATTCTAAAAACTTCATTCAGAACATGTTCTGCGATTAAAGCAAAATGCAAGAAAATGCAAGAAAAACATACAACTAAGCCTGTTTTGATTTAACGACTATGAAATTTCAGCATAGAACCTACTGCTTTATCATAAGCTCCTATATTTATTCAGTTATTACTTGAATTTAAGGTATGCTCATCTGAACAAACATTTAAATAAACCAATAAAATTATTATTTTATACCCCACTATCGTATCAAATTTCTCACTATTTTACAGCGTACTAAAAAAATTGTTAATTAATAAGAGTCTATAAAAACAAAAGTATTTCTATGAATTCTAATCTAAAACAATAAATAATTATCTAAACGGAAACACAGACATATTACAATACATAAAATAACTATATTCAATCGACCAATCAATGTTAAAAAACTAATTCATACATAAATTCAACGCATAAATTTTAATCACGTTTCTTCCTTTGATAAATTAAAGTCACCAATCTTGACATATTGATTAACAGCCCAATATATCAGGCAGTTATTGATGTCTCAATATCTTAGTGAATAAATTATAATATAAAAACGCTTTTTGTAGCAGATCGCCATCGACGCACAATCCACTGATTACTTAATTTGTATAATACAAAATAATCATATCCGTTCAGCGAACATTGCGTATTTTATAAGAAACTTTAGGAATATGCGTCAATGCAATATTCAATTTGATCCGAATAATTTTGTTTGGTAAAATATTTGGTTAATTAATGCAACTTAGTACGTTATTCTAGATATTCAATAAAAAATATTTTTGATGGTAATGGTTTGATTTTTCTAATCAAAAAATTCAAAAACTGTACAGTGAACGCCATTTTTTTTTAAAAAAAAGTTCAAATATAGCAAAACAGTGAACATACATCAAATAAAGAAAAAAAGGTGTCAAGTCAGTTATTTCGTTGATATGAAATAAAAAAATAAAAAGTTCTTCTTTGTTCAATTACTACGCGATATACACCGTGTTTCACGATGAAACCGCGAAACTCCAGAGGGTGATTATTATGGTATTCTGAGAATAAAATCCGAACAAAGTTTATTGATTGAGGCATTTCAAATCATTAATTTAAAAAAAGTTTTAATAAAAAACGAAGCGTGTAATACTGGCTTCGGTCAGTGTTAGCGGGGTAGTGGGGGGCGGGGAGGCGGGGGTGTCCGCCCTGGTCACCGTACCCACATTCAAAATTCAATTTTCAAATCTAAATCTTTGATATGTGATATCCAGAACAAAAAAATTAGTATAGGTACACGCGTGAATTTTTATTCATATTTCTTAGGAAATTAGAGTTGAGTATTTTGATAAACTTTATTAGGATTTTTAAAAAATATATATGATGCGACTGTGCCTGGATGTTGAAGTCGAGGAAGGCCGAGAAAGACATGGCATGATCAAGTAAAACAAGTGCTTGAAAGTGGGCATGTAAGAAGTCGGAATAATCGACGTGCGTGCATGAGATGTATGAATGTGGAGGAAGCAAGAGAAGTATGCCAGGACAGAGTGGTGTGGCGTTCTATCCTCTCTGCCTACCCCTTCGGGGAAATGGCGTGATGGTTAGTTAGTTAGTTAGTAAGGATTTTTTTCTCAGAATATCATGAATAATCACGCTGCAAAGTTTCGCGGTCTCATCGTGAAACACGGTGTATGCATTTAGGCGTACCTTACACATTGCTAAAAGTGCGTATTTGCACGGACAGAACATAATATTATAACTCCTACTCAAGTTCCGCTTGTTTTCGATTAAATTTTTAATTGACTTGGTCCACGGTTCTTGCGTTATCCGACCATCTCGATTCCTTTACATACTAACACTAAATGTGGAGCGATATTATTTATGGCAATCGTAAAACTTCCACCAGAGCATGTAGAGTACAGTAGTGAAACTGGCAATAATAAAACCTACTTTGAAAGTTCTGTCGATGTTGTAATCGAAACCATTCACAACAAATTGAAAAATCGAAGTAATAACTTGTTAGTTTGATTACTACCCGAATGGTTCCAAACCATTAGCATTCTTAACTGAGCCATAAATACATTTTAAATTAAACAGGTACATTTTGCAATTGAACTATGTGGGACTTTGAGTACATATTTTATGGTTGACAATAATAATTAAAAACATCTTCATATTTGTGGCATAGTGATAACGCGTTTGGCTTCTATGTTCGATTCCCGTATGGGGTCAACATGAAATATTCGTTTACATGTACTTTCATATTAATATTTCATATGTCTTGGACTGGTACGATAAAAGCGATTATCTTGCCTTCATGCAATAAAAAGTGATCAAGATACATTGCACTTGGTGTACCAATGCAGTGCAATATGTACCATTGGGTGTAGATAAGGGAAAGTAGTAGTAGTTAATGGCATAATTTACCAATGCATTCCTATATCATACAAGATTTAAAAAAGATGCGTTTTTAATCGAGTCCGAAATTGACTAGGGCTCTGAATGTTGCCATTTTTGTGAAAAATCCCGTCAAGGGCGCTTTAAATTTAAAGATACTATTTAACTAAATAAAATAATAAAATAAAAAAATGTTTGTAAACTCAAGACGGGATCTGGACTTGTTCGGTGTAAGTCTATCAAGATTAAAAAATAAAAAAAAAACCTATAACGCATTCTGGGAATTAACATGTGAGATTTCAAAAGAATGCGTTTTTAATTGAGACGAAATTGACTAGGGCTCTGAATGAAGCGTAAGTGTGAAGGCAGTCGATTCCAGGCAGAGGGGCCGGCCGCTGCAAAAGCACGATCGCCAAACTTGGTGTTTGGACTTCGCCGGGGTTCACAATGTCTTCCTCTGGCTGAAGCGAGTTATTGTTGACAGAATTATTATGCTTAGTTATTAATTTGTTAATTCTTATATCGATTATTTTATCCAATAAATACTGAGAACATAAAATATTATTTCAATAAAACAAACTGTAGAATAATACTTACTGTGATACCTTGGACTGGTATTGAAGCGTATGACTGATCATCTTACCTTCATGAAATCAAAATTATCAATATACACTGCACTTCGTGTACCGATGCAGTGCCCTATGCACCATTGGGGTGCGGATAAGGGAGCGTAGTAGTAGAATAATACGTTTTACCTATGTATTCGTTATTTTATTTTTAGAAATTTAACAGCGATGTTATAAAAAACACAATGAGTAAAGTTCTCTCAGCAGCATCTCTAGATCAACATCTGAATATTCCAAACGCTGAATACTAGATAAAATCGTGTTTGCCCTCGATTAAAACTAGGATATTAATGAACACGTCATTTTTTTCAGAGCGCACATTTAATATTCTCAATATTAATGAACACCGGGAGTTGGTAATACATAATATCACGAGGTGGGTTATTATTTGAGTTACTCAAGTCGTGGGTTATCGACCCGAACCCTGTCAGAGTGGGTAACTTTCTCACAAACAGAGAGGTAGAGATAACAAACCGCTTTATCCGGGAGTTACGGCTTTTTATCTCAGATCGCAGATAGCGCCGTGACGGACTTGTGTTGTTTCGATCCTCTACTGGTGACTCTGTTGTCTGTTCAAACATTGGAGTGACCGATAAAAAAATATTGGGTGGGAATATTTGTCTTTGCTGTCGACGAGTAAATATCGTATTTTTTTACGGTTTCATTATTAGAATCACTGCACTAGGTGTATCAATGCAGTGCTCTTTGCACCATTAGGTGCAGATGACTATGATTTGGTGGGTGTATAATACAGTTTTTTTTAAAACAACGAGTGTGTATTTTTGTTATTTTTTATGAATATGAGCTTTTTGTCCACAGTAAACTCGACAACGAATAAAAAATAGTGATGTTATTAATAATCAAGATACACATCACTTGGAGTATCTATCAGCGCATAATCTGAAGGCAAATCAGTGCAGATAAGGGAAAAAAGGAAATATTAATAAAATAAATACTATCAATGAGCCATAGAGAGATTAATCATAAATGTGTTTAAGAAGTTACATTTTTTGTACTAAGATTGTAGGTTTTCGATTACTCTTACTACTGCTACTTTCCCTCAGTGCATGGTGTAGATGATAGATGATGCTTAGGGCACTGCATTGGAACCCCAAATGCAGCGTTCTTCGATCATTTATTACAAGAAGGCATGTTTTTTTTACAAATATGTTTCAACAAAGCTGATAATAATTATTGACACAAAGATCTTAATAAAAAATAATTTTGGAGTATCAATAGATTCACCAGATGCAGTATGGAGATCGAAATGATAGCGGTCCATTGTAAAATGACAGCTATGAGTCAATTAGTCTTGTATAGAGAAGGTGGTACAACTATTATGGTGTGTGATTAATGGATTGTGGTGTATTTGTGGCTAGTGCAACAATGGTGCATCGTCCGGTCATAATGGACGCTATCTTAGATGCATTGTAACGGATACTGTAAATTCGGCTACTAATGTTGCTTTATTAAAAGCATACTCCACCACGTGACTCGCGACCGCTTTCCCATACAAACGTATTCCTCGATTTTCTCCCTGGAATTTAATATTAGAGCAATTACTTTTTCACACTTTTTAGATATCGACCAAGTGCATGTCTGTGTCGTCTTATTATCTTTATAACTAAATATTAATTGTAGGTTAAATAATAATAAATTAAATGAATTAAATGCAAATACCTTAATTTCTAAAAAGTCAAACTATGAGTAAGGTACTTGAGTTGTACTACTAAAGAAATATATTGTAAAATTAAGTAATACAAAATTAACAAGCAGTTTGTTTGTCATTACAGCTAATTTTCTTTAGATAGTTATAGATTGCGAGCATTCATTAAAGTATTTCAATACACGTTAATTTGAAGTAATTGATAACACGATAGAAACCCACTTTCGAATCGCACGACAGGTGCAGATACACAACAGTAAGTTAAAACGCGATAAAGAAAGACTAATTCGACCAGAATATCGCCGTAAAAAATATTCAAATAGTTCCGAAATTGCAGATGTCTGCCGATCAAAGAAATTATGAAATTATAATTAAGTTTCATCGTATACCATGACACGATCACCTGTCAGAAGCTATCAATCACGGGCCCGAGCTGAACAGCCAATTTCCCTGATCTTCCGGGACTATATTTGGACCCCATAAAAAAACCCTGGCCATGAAACACCGTATTTACATTGACGGGATGATAGGTAATTAAAATATTCAAATAATTACAAATTATTCGGAGTCAGTAGTAATCAGTAATTATACTGCTGTCATGTTGAATTTCCAACGACATTCTATCTCAGCCGATAGACGAATATAGAGTCAATTAAATGAGATACATTTTTTGTTTGGGTTTTTTATTCGTTAAGGGAGTTTATATACAAAACGCAAGTAAAAAAAACTTTTAAGTTAACAGAACACCTGTTAAATAATATATACATTACAAAAAATATTTTTGCTGCTTTTAAAAACCCTTAAAAAAATAGAAAAATAAATATTATGAGTGTGCATGGAACACAATCAATGAGTATGGAACGTGCTTATCAAAATTTATTTATTAACATTTTACATAAAATTTCGTTAATAATCTCAATTAATTATAACAGAAGATGGCGACTCACTCAGTAGCGATCCATGACAATGATCTGGCCCCGACTCACAAGATAATCCGTGTCGAGTTAATAATTCATGTAAAACAGACTCCCTCTCTAAATACGAGCTTTTATATACTCTATTATAGGGATAAAAACGTTTATCTTAAAAAATACAAAAGGATATTTACAAATCATACATGTATTGATTAGAAATGGAATTAACATATATAAAATTTAACTTTGCATTGCAGATAACAGAAACCCTAGACGGTCAACTCTAAGATGCAGTCGATTTAGTCAGAGGAAGGCTTTGTGAACCCCGGCGAAGTCCAAACACCAAGTTTGGCCATCGTGCTATTGCAGAGGCCGGAATCGACTGCCTTCACACTTACGCACCATTCAGAGCCCCAATCAATTTAGATCTCAATTACAAAACGCATCTTTTTTAAAATCTCACATACAAATTCCAGGGGTGCGTAATTAGTAATAAGTCTACCGCTAGGAACTTAAGTTAAATAATCTTTATAAACAACATTTTTAGTGTGTCCAAATACTTGTAGACAAAAACTGGATTTCACCCATTACGGGCTAATAATTCTTCAGGCGTTTCCTAGTAGGTGATATAATTCGGTAAGAATCTCACTTGCAATCATAAAGGTTTCTGCTAAAATGCTTAGCAATTTTCTCAATGGATGACAGAGAGTTCACATATGAAGCGTCGCGCCATTTAACTGTATATTGGCAGATATGGATATCAAATACTAGGCGAAATGGGGAATGTTGTAATACATCAAGTGGCCACTTAATCCAGCCAATGACAGGTCATAAGCCCTGTAAACGCCTAGATATCCATATTCCCCTTCCAAGTTTTCTCGTCTCTGTTGAGATGTCAAATTGTAAATAATCTTTAATTGTAAAGCGCCCTTAAGGTGATTTTTCATAAAAATGGCGGTATATAAATTAGCCGATTATTAATATTATTCTAAATATATGGAAAAACATATGTTTTGGAAAGGGAATATAGAATATACCCTTACCGTTTTCAAGTTCAAGTAAGTAATAATATAATACGACCTCAAAGGTTGATCATGCATACATATTTTTATACTGGCATAAAATATGTCATTTGAATTAAGTAATGTTGCCATGAATCCAAGTAAATATATTTAATCCTTTGTCAAATCTTTTCTTTTCTATTTTTAAACGAAAACAAAAGGTAAAAGGTTGAAACTTAAGAGGCTAAAGCACATAAAATATTAAAACTGAATAAAAATTTAATCCCTTAAACAAACAACAACTTAGAAACAACTCTTCATTACTCACAAAAAGTGAAAGAATTTCGCACAGAACTTAAATAAAAATCATCCTTTCTTAAATTCTTTTGAGAATTCCTCTAAAATTTTTCGTAATTAGTTTAACTGAATAACTTTGAAGCGAAAAAATTTCTTAAAAGAGTTTTGTTTTAAAATCTCAGGTACCTAATGTAAAAATATTAAGGTAAGTTCTTGTAAATTTAAAAACTATTTATAAAACATTTTGGGTGTGTTCAAATACTTGTACACAAATCTGGATCTATCCCAAGACGGGAGTAGGTATATATTTCATTTTATATCCCTACAGAGATGAAGAAGATTTTTTTCCAAATTCAGGAATATGGATATTCGAGCGTTTACAGGGCTTATGACCTGCCATTGGCTGGGTAAAGTGGCCACTTTACGTACTTATACAATATACATTCCCCATTCCGCTTATTAGCGAATATCCACACCAGGTAACATTTTTGATTTTTTATATATGTTAAGAATCGAAAACCATTCACCAGCGCGTAACTAGCTCCATCGATGCATTTACTTCATTTTTGTAATTAAGACTGAAGAAAAATGAAGTAATTTGCTAATAAATACTTTACTTCAATATCAATGCATAGATGGAGCTATTTTTGCGGATGGTTTTCGATTCATAGCATGTATACAAAATCAAAAATGTTACCTGGTGTAGATATTCGCTAATATGCGGAATGGGGAATGGTGTAGTACGTAAAGTGGCCACTTAACCCAGCCAATGACAGGTCATCAGCCCTGTAAACGCTCGAATATCCACATTCCTGAATTTGGAAAAAAATCTACTTCACCTCTGTAGGGATGTAAAATAAAATATACTATTTATAATTATTTTTAACAAAATCATTACAATTTTATCCTTTTTTCCATCTCGTATCAAGAAACAAAAAAAAGTATCTTCTACCCGTCCCTAGTCTAGTTGTCAAAATAAATTGATATTTTATTTAAGCGTGTTTATTTTGAGGGCTAATTTAAAAATTTAAATATGTAAATTTTTTCCCAGGCTTGTCATGGAAATGAGCCCGAAGACCTTTCTGGGTCACCTCATATAGCGTCTTATTTAAACTGCCCCTAAAGGAGGGTAAATACCCGCAGAGGACATTAAGGGCTCGAAATACGAACATTAAATTGGACAAGCCAGATATTAATTTGGCGGGAAAAAACAATAAAGAATAAAAGTGATGAAAACGACCTTAAGTAAGCCATTACAAAGGCAATATCACAGGGGCCGGATTTTTCAAACGAAGTCTTTTTGAAATTTGAAATTTATGTTAGAAGCACTCACTTTGTAGTTATTCATTATAAACTATTCAAAAGAAAAAACTTTGTTTTTAACTACTTTTTAATTACTATTTTAACTCTTGTACCCTTTACCCTTGTAATTTATTCTTGTACCCTTGAAAAAGAGACACGCGTTGTCTCGGAACCGGTCGGGAGTTAGATAAATAATAAAAAAGTAGTTAAAAACATAAAAAAGTTTTTTTTCATTTAAATGCTTTTTAAAATTATTTGAAAAAGTTAACACTAACTGAATTTGACCCCAAGAAGGATGACATTGTAGATTTAAATCAGAATTACATGAATGATTACATCTAATAAAAAATTGTTATACGCTAGTGTTACTTGCTTTTCTTCTACTATGATATTTAAACGTAATAACAACTCATTCAATGTCAACATAAATCTTTAAAAAAACGATACATATATTCTATTTACGGTCGCAAGCCTATTATTATCTATTAATTCCGCCTTTTTTTAGTTTATATATACATATATATATGTAAAGAAATACTTTCTTCAGCGCCATCTGTGGAGTGGGTGATTAAGTGCAGTGTTGGTAAAGCAGTGAGCTGTAATCTGTTACCATGGAGATGGAATAATAGTGTGGTGAAAATTGATTAATCAATAATGAAGACTTAAAAAATTATAATCAAAGACTTTTAATATCGTTTCTTTGTTTTTTCAGGTGATTTACTATGATTTATAATTTATTTATCTTAAATTGTTTGTTACTATGAATGAGAAATGAAATAAAGAAACTTTGCTTTTTCAGAGAAAATCGTCTTATATATATTATATGCATATACATAATATATATCTTATGAAAACTTACCAACTCCTACTCACGGTACAAACTCCACACTCAAATTTGAAAAACACGCAAACTTACCTGAAAAAAAAAAAAAAAAAAGACATTAGGAACACATTTATTTTAGTTTGAAAATTATAAATATTAATTCATATTTATTTATTTATTTAAAACGTCATGTACAATTGGGTTCTTTCCGATTTTATATTTTTTATTTCAAAAAAATGATTGAAAAATAACAATATCAAAGGATTTTTTTTTTAATTTTTACGATGTCATATGAATTTTCTAGCGCGGTTTGAAATAGCTCTTTTTTTAAAAAATCGCTCGCAAAATCCTCCATTTGGCGCGCATGGGGTGTGACGTCACATCAATATGGACGCTGACTTCGTAATGAATTTGCCGCCTTTCATAATAAACGGGTATGACGTCATTAGCCAATAACGGGCGTTAAAAGTCACGCGTAATTTCGTGTTTTTTAAAACATAAATTTTATAAATGAAAACAACATTTTTTGATCATTGTGTTTTATATCGTTGGAATTGTAAAAATATACTTTAAATATTTATAACGTTTTCAAGGATATTCATGCTATCGGAAACAAACCCAATTACATAGCAAGAGTATAAGGGCGGGCTTAATGCTTTTAAGCAATATCCACCAATTGTTCAACTAACCTTTTCGTTTTCAAAAAATTAAGAATAGTCCAATTTTCAATATTTTTGTATATTGGTACATACCTACATTGCAAAAACATAATTTAACTTTTATTTTTAAAATAATTTTAATTTTTATTTATAGGAAAAAAACAGTTATCATGACAATAGGAAGTATAATAAATTAACTTTATAAACCAGTTTTAAAAATTCAATATAATAATTTCCTAATAAAATCGTTTTCAGTGATTGAAAAACTGACCTCACACAGGAATTGAAGAAAAAGAATTCAGATTATTATGAGGTAATCTATAATACAATATTTCCTCTATTAAACCTTTTCGTATACCTGTCAGATCCACGCATTACGTTTTCTGCGCAGGGCAGGCAGTCTGTGTGAAAAGGCCTACGACAATGCAGGGGGAGGTGGCTTGTGTGAAACATGCCTGGCTATATTGGATACTTCAAACTAACACGACCTATTTCGATTTTGAAACGGTATCGATAATCGATAGACATATACAATTTTTTCCAAAGGTAACTATTTTAATTTAGCGGAAATTTAGTTATGACAGAAAAATTATTCGGGTAGTCGGAATATTTATTATTATTAGTACATTAGTAGTCGAATGATTCATGATTTTTACTACTGGATATAAAGCAAACAAAAAATTGGAGAGACATCTTCAGGCGTCTTCTAGTAAGTAATAAACCTCGGTAGAGCCTTACCTACACTAATAAAGATGATTGCCAAAAAAATGCTTAACAATCTTCTCAACAGATGACACCAGCATAGAAAATTTCTGTAATGCGGAACGACGAAGACGAGTTCAATATATAGTAGTTTCAAAAATTTGTCATATATGGTTATCAGATGATGGGCGGAATGGGGAATGTTGTAGTACATCAAGTGGCCACTTAACCCAGCCAATGACAGGTCATAAGCCCTGTAAACGCCTAGATAACCCACATTCGTTTCCAGAGTTTCTTGTCTCTGTTGGGATATCAATAATATCTGATATCAACCCAGCATGGGTATAATCCAGTAAATCAAATGAGATGCAAACCGATTTAATTATGGCTGAAAACATTATGGAAAGGAAATTGGACACAACGGGTTTATAAACCACAAAGCTGGTCGACTAGATAGCAAATTTAATTCTAGAATTATTCTAAATAAAATTCAAACCTGAGAAAAGATAAAATTCTATGAGCAAACTGGCCTCATTCAGGTGAGTAAAATGTAGCCATATTAATTTTCTTACATTTGAATTGAAAAACTGTATTCATTCATTCCCTTGACCGTATCTAATGGTGCATAGGGCATTGCATATAGTAGTTTACCCCAGTGATATTGATACTTTTATTACACGATCGTACGATGATCAGTCTTACGCTTCAGTGCCAGTCCACGCCGTGATTATAAAAATTGGAATGAAATAATAACATGCATTAATTTTTAAGTATTTTGAAGTCAGACAAAATATAAAATACCTACACTTCAAAAAATATGATTTTCTTTTAATAACTGGGATCCAGTAATGATTACTCCTTTCCATTGTCCGTGCCCAGTGGTGCAAAGGACACTGCATTTGAAACCAAGTGCAATGAATCTTATACATTTGTCACACGAAGGCAAGGTGATCAGTCTTACGCTTCAGCGCCAGTCCAAGGTATCGCATATAAAATATGTATTTTTATGTGAAATTCAGATTTAAATTAATAAGTATTTCATATTTTTATTGACCCCATCGGAAATCGAATCGAATTATTAATAATGATGGTTAAGTTACGTCGTTGGTCTACGTGACGTGGACCTGTTGGAGCAGATATATGAAGTTATGACTTGATTCTTAATATTCAGTAATACGAGACCAAAAAGATATTTCGTATGGAAATGTATAATACATTGAACTTTAAAAAAAACGCAAAAACTATGTTTCCGCCCGGGATCGAACCGGGGGCCTTCCGCGTGTTAGGCGGATGTGATAACCGCTACACCACGGAAACCATGTCAACTGACGAGAAAATAATCTTTAAAAAGCAGGTTGCTAATTTGTTAGTATTGATATTATCTTATCGCATCACCTGAATACATAAATCGTGACAAATTAAATTTTTATTTTAATTAATTAAAAAATAAAGATATCGATGACATTGAACCTTATCCTGTTCTAACCTTCGAACGAGAATTTCAGAGAAGTGACATTACATACTTGAAAAGTACTACCGTGTCTGAGGTGTCTAGTTACCCACTACGTCGCTCACTACGTCATCAATAGGTATCTACGTCATCACAAGACATTAGAAAAATATTGAAATACCTTGGAAGCGTAAATTTCAAAAAAATTGTCTACAAACGCCCTTCTAGTGAATTCTGGTTCGACGGTTTTAACGCGAAATTTTACTACAAAATCTTAAAAAAGCACTTTTAGAAATATCCTAATTTTAATTTAGCCAAGTTTTTGTCATTAAAACACGTCCGAATGTTTAAAAATGGTTAAAAGAGGTTATATTTAAATTCAAAAGTATTAACATTTAAATACACAAAGTTATGTTAAGCAGGGTTGCCTAAAAATGAACCAATATAAACACGTTCAGAGCTGTAGGTACTCCAAAAAAACTAATAAATTATAAAAGCTTTGATAAATTGTAAAACTTCGACACTCCAGCACGTACAGCAGTGAAGCGACATCATACAAAAATTTAATTAGTTAGTGAAATTTAAAATATTAAAAAAATAGTTTGGTAATTATTGAAAAAACTGCATTAAAAACTGTGTAAATTTTTTTAAGTGTGTCTAAATCTCTTACATTAACCATCGTCAGCCCTGAAGATCGACACTGGCAATGTGCTCCAAAACGTCGGCAACACAACGCCCACAAACACGGCATAATAGCCCAGAAAAACATAGTCTGTAAGTATTAACCCTTGTACAAGTTTTTAAATTAAATGCAAAAAAATTTCTTTCAATATTTCTTTATGCAAAATTTATTTTAAAAAAATATCAATTTCTAGTAAATAATTGGATTCTTCCCGATTTTTTATTTTTTATTTAAAAAATTGATTGAAAATTTCAATATCAAGGGAATTTTATAAAAAAATTTACGATGTCATATGAATTTTTTAGCGCGGTTTGAAATAGCGCTTTTTCAAATCGCTCGCAAAATCCTTCATTTGGGGCGCATGCGGTGTGACGTCACAGCAATATAGGCGCTCACTTCGTAATGAATTTCACGCCTTTCATGGTAGACGGGTATGACGTCATTAACCAATAACGAGCGTTAAAATCATTCGTATTTCCGTGTTTTTTAAAACATAAATTTATAAATGAAAACAACATTTTTGATCATTGTGTGTTTTATATCGTTGAATTGTAAAAATATACTTTTATATATTAAAACGTTTTTAAGAATATTCGTGTTATCGGGAAGAACCCTATTAGATATTATACTGGCCTTAGGGCACGGGGTAGGGTGTTTTAAATTGTTTTTTTTCAAAGCAAACCATCACCATCATCATAATTCCATATTCGTTCCCTATGTGGAACATATGGATTCCACAAACTGCTCCAAGCCAAGCGACCGGTAGCCAGTTCCCGTGCATCCTCCAAAGTCAGGTCCATGACCCATAGTTCTGATGCAAACGGAACGTCAACAGTGGAGTAAAATTTCTCAAAATGAAATCAGTAGGCTATCACTGAAGGGGTTAAGGTAAAATCTACATATAAAGTTTATATCCAGCTTAAGCTTTCTTGTTTATTTTAAGCGGCTAATATTCACAAAAATCCACTAATGAAGTCGTTTCCAGGGGTGTATTATGCGAAACAACTTCGCAAATGAACCGAATGACATCTCTTGATAAATAAACGAATTAAAATGCTAATTAGATCATTAACGCTTACGAGGTTCTGCATCGAGATGCATATTTTATTGGGTCGTGGTTATTCTCTGACAAAGTATGATTAAAATGCATAATGAACATACAGCAATAAAAATATTTAATAAAGACGTTTTATTTTTTAAACATGATCTCGTTTTTAATTATTCTTAATAAACCTCTCCGTGGAAGTTATTAAAACAAAGAAATTACGATATTACTTTATCAAATTCTTTATGAAATGGTCTTGTAAAATACAATTTTCTGTAATTGCAGGTCACAAGAACACCGTTGCAAAAAGACATGGCATGACCAAGTACAATAGGTGCCTTAAAGTGGGCATGTGAGAAGTCGGAATAATCAACGTGAAGATATATGAATGTAGAGGAAGCAAGAGCAGTATGCCATGAGTGGTGTGGCGTTCCATCCTCTCTGTCTACATAAGAAATAGCATGATGGTTAGTTAGTTGGTTACAAAAATGTCATTTTAATGAGATTTCGTGAATTAGCCTTTTGATTACGTTTTAGCTTCAAACAAAAAAGTAAAGTTTCGTAAAAACAGATGAAATAAAAAAATCACATAAAACGGAGAAGATTAATTTAAAATTCTATATTTGGCGTTGAACGATAAAGAAAACTCGAATTTAAATACTTTATCGATTAAGTAAGTTCGCGATTTTACAAAGTTAATTTAAAAATTCGATTAATTCAACGAATTAAATATGCTAATCACACATCGTTTAAGTAATAGCTGTATACTAAAATAATAAAATTATTAATTTGTTGGAAGGCGTTCTTATATGCCTATAAAAGGATTTTTGTTTAAAAAACGAGTGTAAAAATAATGTGAATTAGCGAAATGTACAAGAGTTTTTCAAAATTAGAGCCCGATTCGAAGTTAAAATGGAAATATTTTTTACAAATAAGCAAACCCAGATATTTCAATATTCAAAGCTGGTTCCCAAAGATTGGAATTTACTTTGCGAGGAAGCTGTCGCGCAATTCTATAATAGATCTGTACCACGTAGCTATCGCGGATTTATTTTTTAACTAAAAACTAGTTTTTTCTATGAAAATTGTCAATTTCGATTTTTTTTTTACATTTAGTGGATAATCAAACATATTGCAAGATAATAGTGGGATTCGAACAGAGGGTTTCTTATACAGAGTCCACGACTAAAAATACAAAACCATTACCTGTGGATTTAAATACTTTAACTACATTTTTTTCTATAACTCCCCAGGTGTATATAGGTTAAATACAGAGAGAAACCTTATCACCATAAATCCATTACTTTGTTCTTGTACGCCTTCCTCATCGTAAAGCCGCAATTATATTAAGGCCACGCCGTGCCACGCAACGGCCAGTATCACAGATAACTATCGACGTAGTTAAAAACGTGCTAATCACGTGCTAACGCCAACGATTTGAGCGATCACAATGACATACCGTTCAATACCGCGATCGCCGAGCCGAGCTTTGACGATCTGAGCCAAGCGGAGCCGATGCACGCGATATCGCGGCCTTACGTCAAACGTCAAATCATCGCGCTTGTCGGATTTTTTATTATGTCGACTGCTTTTCTCAATATTTGGCTTGCCGAAAACCGGCTAAATGCAATACGGCACTCGAGAAAGATTGAATGAAGATATATGTGCGAATAAGATATATCTCGGGAAATGGCTCGCGACTAGAAGCGCTCGGTTAATAATCCCGATCGATAACTTTTAACGCGTGCTCCATTGTGATCGCGAAAACGTTAAACATACATGGGTAAGAAATCGTTATCACGTCGCTTATTACCGAGTCGGTAGTGATCTGTGATCGAGCAACAGGTGATTATACTATGGTGTCGTGTCGCCACGCGTGCTGACGAATATCTCACTAGTTCTATCAGTTCGTTGGCGGACATTTTGCGCGCGCTCTGATTCGTCTGCTCCGATCGAAATCACTCGATCTGCGTGGCGTCAGATCGGTCGGCGACACGCGGGACATGTCTAATATAATCATTTTCATACTAAACGTATGAAATCGATTCCAAACCCACGCGTTGCAACACGCGGCGTGGCTCTAATATAATTGCGGCTAACTGCATACCGACGCCAACGCAACGTTTTGTCTTAGAGAAACACAAGATACAATCATTCTAGCGTGGATATTTACTTTACTTTTATATGTAAAAAAATGCCAAAAGTTAAGTTTTATGGTGTTGAAACATGCATATTTTTAATAGGTGTTTAGAAACATGTTTAACTATCAATAATAATGTAGAAGCCATCAGAATCCTGTTTGTAAATAATGGTTGAGACTATTTTCTTACGAATAATTAATAGCATCGCGTGTTCAGACCGCGTCAGATTGGTGCTGTGAAAGGTTAAAAAATATGTTAATAACTAAACAAACACTCTTCTCTATCATTCTTTCTAAGTTAATGGGCCATATTTCACAGCTACCTGTTTTATGTGATGCGGCCTTTATTGTGGAGTTAGAGCCTCCGCGCCCGAACGACTTGTAGTCGAGCGACTGAAAGATCGTTCAGAGCAGTCGCTTCAACGAATTAGTCATTTTTAGTGCAGTAGTATTGTTTGCCCACCATGTGGTGTAGTGGATTGTGCATTGGGCTACTACGAATGATGGCGCGCGTTCGATTCGCGACAGGGTCATTTATAAAGTATTTATTGAATGAAATTTTTCAAAAAAAAAATTCTATACGTAAAACCTTGGACTGGCGCTGAAGCGTAAGACTAATCGTCTTGCCTTCGTGTAACAAATTATCAAGATTTACTGCACTTGTTTTACCAATACCATTGGAAAAGTAATAGTTTGTGTCCTCATACACTTAAAAACAAATAATATTTCAACACAAACATTAAAAATTATGATTCAAATCATTGTCATAACCACAAAATTCATTATCTCCAATCGCATTACATTAAAAAAAACATGGGTTAGTATCATTTAATATCCTCAGGGTAATAGTAATAATAGGATAATAATCTCCTCTATAGCTGCGAATCATGGCACCCTAACCAGGGCCCAAAATAGCAGACTTCTGAGTTTTGAGAATAGTTGTCTTAGAAGAAAATTAGATGTGCGGTGGTTTGACTTTGTAAGGAACACTGAAGTGAGGCAACGGACACAGCAACTCTTGGTATCTACTGTCATCCGGCGAAGGCGTTTTGGCTGGCTAGGCCATATACTACGAATGCCTCCTGAGAGCCTTAACCATAACCATGCTTGCCTATTTTACAAGGCATCAGGTCCTCGGCGTCCTTGTCGTCCACTGTTGGCAATTCGTCGGAATTTCGCGTCAGAGCTACGGGACGTGGACTTGACTTGGGAGGACGCACGGGAGCTGGCGGCCGATCGCTTGGCCTGGAGGCAGTTTGTGGATATGTCGGTTACTGTTTGGATGTGTCGGGAATGCTATTTAATGCTATGTTCCGAGAGCGACACGACGCGACGCGTAACGTGAGCGAGGGTCTTAATGATTTAATTCCAAGTCCCACGAACTAACAATAATACATGAATGGTGGCGGCCTACCTTGCCATACACAGCGATGGATTATAATGGTTTTTGATTATGGCAATTTTTGGTGATGGTATCTCAAAAATGATGAGACAGAATTTTTAGTACCTACTCCTTTATGTTACTCGGCGATTCTTTGATATTCGTGGTATGAATTTGTAACCTGGGTATGCGGATATCTTTTATTACATATTTTTTATTTAGTTAGTCAATTACGTCATCAAGACAAAATGTTGTTTAATTTTGCACAATTCTTTTTAATTAGCGGTAGTATTATTTAGATGGAGTAGTTTTTAAAATATCATGATTTGATGGCTTAGTGGTAGCGTGTTTGGCCTCTGTAACTAACTAACTAACTAACTAACCATCACGCCATTTCCCCGAAGGAGTAGGCAGAGAGGATAGAACGCCACACCACTCTGTCCTGGCAAACTTCTCTTGCTTCCTCGACATTCATACATCTTCTCATGCACGCACTTCGATTATTCCGACTTCTTACATGCCCACTTTCAAGCACTTGTTTTACTTGATCATGCCATGCCTTTCTCTGCCTTCCTCAACTTCTACATCCAGGCACCGTCCCATCATATATTTTTTTAGCCGTTCTTTCATCATCCATTTGCTCTACATGACCGAACCATTGTAAAAAACATTTCTTAATTTTGTCGATAATGCTTATCTCAGCCTTGCATTCTGCTCTAATTTCAACATTAGTGCACCATCATACATAGTTTTACCACACATTCGCCTGAGAGATCGCATTTAGCCTCTGTAATAATAATAATAATTGGATAACTTGTAGAGCGCCATTTTTATGAAAAATCACCTCAAGGGTTGTGCATGAAGTCTCGGGTTCGGCTCCCCGTAGGAGGTCAACATGAAATATTTATTTACATGTGGTTTTATATTAATATTTTATGCGTGATACCGTGGACTTGTACTGAAGTGTAAGACTGATTACCTTGCCTTCATGCAATAAAAAGTGATCAATATACACTGCACTTTGTGTACCAATGCAGTTCTCTATGCACCATTGGGTGCGGGTAAGAGAATGTAGTATAATTTTATAGTACACATTATTTTATTTTATCAATTTTACTCGCTTTGGCAGTACATATACTTAACTATATTTTGATGTACGAGTAGATACGATATTGAGCTTGTCTTTTGACTAGAAACTGTACAGTTTTCAGTCCTGCATTAAGTGTGCATAAAGCTAGCTTTATACGGGTAAGTAAACTGTACAGTTTCCGGTGCAGTCTGAAAACTGTCCCGTATAAAACGAAAACTGTATGGCCGACGCGACGTTTGGCTGACATGACAGTAAAATTATTTTTTTTTTGTAAACGTTTAAGTAGATATTGGTATATTGTATGTTTTAAAAACGTAAAAAAACAATAAAATATTTACACTATTAGCTATATACACAAGTTCCTGTGAGCAAACATACGATAATCACTTACAATCGCGCTTAAAAAATACACATATTTAGCGTGTCTTTTGACAGACTGCAAAGTTTTCTGGACAAGAAACTGTGCAGTTTTCTGATCAAGAAACTGTGCAGTTTGCTATCCCGTTTAAAGTGGGTTTTAGTCTGTGTTTTATCGTCACTGAGCCATTGTTATTGCTTAAAAAAATATTTGACAACACATAAGAATTTTTGAAAACCGTATTTGAAAATCTGGACAAGGATGTACAAACGGAAATCTATGCATGTGAAACTTTATACATCGAAGTCTAATAATAGCGTGACTTAAACTATTACAATAAATTCACCTTACGCTTTTAAAACTAAAAACCTGTACAATTAAGATGTCCTATCGGTATAAAGATATTTTAATTAATTATTTTTACTTAATAGGTGCAAATGAAAACAGAGATTTATTAAGTATTGTTTTTACCTACCTAATTACTTTTGCAGAAGAGGATATTTCTAAAAATTTGACAAGTCAATTGTGAGAAAAAGTATAAAATTAGCAGTGTACATAATATTTATTATCATTTGCAGCAAGAATATAATTAATTGTAAGATTAATTATCAAAACCTGTTTGAAATTTTTGTCTGTTAGGCGGAAAACGATTAAAATCTAGGAATGCAGAACTTAATCTAGGAATTAAGAACTTTTGAAAAACTGTACAGTGTTTTTTTAACTTCTTGGTAATGGACATTTTTTAAATGTTTTTTAGTGATTTTAAAGACGCTATGGTTTTTTTAAGTTTTACCTCTACCTCACGAATTCACCTTCAAGATTTGCTGTTGAATGCGTTTGAATAAAAAATACATACAATTTGACATCTCAACAGAGACGAGAAGTTTGGAAAGGGAATATATGGATATCTAGGCGTTTACAGGGCTTATGACCTGTCATTGGTGGGTTAAGTGGCCACTTGATGTATACAACATTCCCCATTTCACCTAGTATTTAATATCCATATCTGCCAATATACATTAAAATGGCGCGACGCTTCACATGTGAACACTCTGTCATCCATTGAGAAAATTGCTAAGCATTTTAGCTTTGTAACACAAGTATTTGGACACACTCAAAATGTTGTTTAAAAAAATACATAGATTGAGCATTGTTTGAATGTGATCAGTTCAATGAAATTAATGTCTTTTTAATGTTGTATGTTTATTTGTAATTTCATTCTACACGTTTGAAATTCCAAATTGAGAATACAACCATTTTAACTAAATTTTTAAAAACACGGTATTTGATCAATTCTGTTTCATACCGACATAATCCTATATCAAAATTGAATGCAAGCAATTACCTCCTCAATTTACCAATTTCCATATAACTAATAACTGAATTTCCCGTGCGTGGCCACTAAATTAGATTCATGGAACTGACGATCAAAGCAGCGTGAATATTATCCGAATTTAACAATTCTAGAAAATATTTGTATTAAATCACCAGATCGGTGAAACACATGTCCGGAATCACTCCGATCACTTTTTAGTGGGTGGAATTCATTAGCGGTCATTTTTAAAAGTCGCTTTGTATCAGAAATCCTTAAATTAAGCGCAACGGCACATATTGGAAATACACGCATCAGATCTATCCAATAATGGGTGTGCTATGAAAATATTAATAATACATAACTTTTTTATTAGTGAGTTAAGTCCTCGGAGTTAGATGTCCTTATTGCTGGTTTAATCAAAAATTTAAAATGGTGTTATGGAAATAAAGAGGTGTTTAAAAAACGCGTTAAAAAAAGTATCTGATTCCAAGTGACTTTTGTTCATTTTTCATCAAAAGGCGAAATTAAGATATCAAAATGTAATACAAATATTAACTAACTAACTACCTAACCAACCATCACGCCATTTCCCCGAAGGGGTAGGCAGAGAGGATACAACGCTACACCACTCTGTCCTGGCCCACTTCTCTTGCTTCCTCCACATTCATACATCTTCTCATGCACGCACGTCGATTTTTCCGACTTCTTACATGCCCACTTGTTTTACTTGATCATGCCATGTCTTTCTCGACCTTCCTCGATTTCTACATCCAGGCACAGTCGCAACATATATTTTTTTGGCCGTTCTTTCATCATCCATTCGCTCTACATGACCGAACCATCGTAACAGACCTTTCTTAATTTTGACGATAATGCTTAAATATTAATTATCTGTATATTATACAATATCTAGGCAATGAATAAAATACCTGGGGCGTCCAGGGAATGTATGAAATATTATTTATATTATTAACTTTTACACTGGGACACGGTATAAAAGGCTAATAAATATAATCAAAAATAAAGTTGTTTTGAAAAATAAAGTTGACAAAAACAGTTATTTAGGTATATTTACGTTGACTCTGTAGTCAAGTAATATTTATGTTACACAATACATGTAATACTCACTGTTTTTTTCATTTACAAAAAGTCATTTAAAAAACAGAAACTTTTTGATTTTAGATTCGTTTAAAATGCTTTGGAGGTTGGTTCGTAGAACTCCATTTTTATATGGAGGAAAAAACTTGTATATTAATTAAAATAGAGCACTAGTTCTACATAAACTATTAAAACGAGAAAACTTTGTTTTTAACTACTTTTTATTTAGAATAAAAAGTAATTAAAAGTTTTTTCATTTAAATAGTTTATAATGAATAACTTTACTACAAAGTGAGTGCTTTTAACATAAATTTTCATAGTTCTACATAGGTTTTTTATTATTAAAACACTTCGACGCGTTTCGTCTTATGAGGACATTATCAAAAAAACTGATTAAAATTAGTAAAGGGATCTTCTTATATACCAACAACAATTATTGTAATTCATTTTACAGACTTTTTTAATGTTAAATCCATAAAAAGGGATAAAACAATACATTATTTCTAGGATTGTTTAAGGATTGACAAAAAATATATCTACGATCATTTAAGGATTGACAAAATATATATCTACGATCATTTAGGCTACAAATATGCCCGAGCACAAGACATTGATCACGATTATCAACTGTCACATCGAGAAGATCGAATATTGACATGACAGAAGGAATGTAAAATATGGTCCCATTCTTTGATCTGCTCTGAAGATTAGAATGTTTAGATGATTCTAATTCTGACTGCCATCATTGGAAATCATCTAAAAGTCATTTATCATTTGACAAAATATATTGAATAGCGAGGAAAGAATAAAGATTTTGTGGAAATAACATAAAAAATATTAGAAATAAATTGATTGTATACTATTTTATTAAAATGTACTAATACTTTGAACGGGTGGTGGCACAGTGGGTAGCGTCGCGGTCTCTGAGTCCAGAGATCGTCGGTTCGAATCCCCACTTCGACACGACTCGATTCCTATTTGTCAAGCACAAGCCGCTTAGGCTTTATTGAAAATAGTATTTACAAATTGAAAATGTGCAAATATCATAAGATTGCATAGATTTCTTTTTAAAAAAAAAAAAAAAAAAAAATGGTGAATTAATTGTCTAGAAGAACCAACCTATCAGTAAGTAGAGTCGCTAATTAGAAGCCTGCTGGTCAAGATAGAAGGCAGTGAAAAGCTTGAGCGCGAGAAAATGAAGATATTCACATTTATAAAGTTTTTTAATAGATATTTACATTATATTTAAGCCTTATAATCGAAACAAATACGACGGAAAAAGAAACTGAGTGGAAAAAAAGACGTAGTACCTTGCTCCAAGATTCTAAAAAAAAGTAACAAAGACGATTGTGTGATTTTCACATAAAAATATTTAATATAAATGATACCTTGGACTGGCGTGAGACCAATCATCTTGCCTTGATTACTAATGCAGTGTCCTATGCACCATTAGGCGTAAATAAGGAAAAGTATTAGTAGTAACGAAGGCGAAGGAGTTTATAAGTAAAAGCTACATTTTGAAAAAAAGCAGCACAAAATTAATGTCTGAAAAATGTTTGCTAAACGTTTCAGTAAATTTTTGTCAACCCTGTTTTATTCGCTCATCTCCCTACATCATGCGGGAGGCTGGCTCCGCCCAGGGTTGCCACAAGGCGCTGCTGTCATCTGCTGACAAGGATATGTTAGGGGTTCATTATGTATCCTGATGCTTCCTGATAAACGTGTCACACATGGTTTTTAACAAGGTTCGTTGACTTAATTTATTTGGACCCGAAATCCCATTTCATAGAATTTCGCTGGTAATAAGATCCTAATAAATATCTGTTTAGGATGTCTACTTAGTGCTTTCGTCACCAAATCAAAACGGCTTATTAGTTACGATTTCCGCAAAGCAGTTAAAATAAATCACCTTGTATTTTTACACGAACGACGAGCAAAAAATATTAGCCAATAATTCTAGAAAGTAAATAATTCTTGTACGTTCATAATATCTTGTGATAGTTGATTTTCAGGTCCGTTTCAAACAAGATTTGTTATTGTTTATTGTCTATGTTTATCGATAAAAGGAGAAGATTAGAATTTGGAATCAAACTTTTACTGTATAATAATTTTCAGATATTTATCATAACGTTAAAAATTTACGAAACGTTTATATTCTTTGATGTACCCAAGTAACAATTTTAGTTCCTCGATCTAAGTCGATACCTTAATATGCAAATTGTGTAATTCCAAAATGGGAACTTACAGGGCGGGCAAAAAACGAAATGGTGGAATTGCCAAATTTGCAGCGTTGCCAATACTAACGTGGCAGTTACCCCTTTTTTAAATGTGGTTTTTAGGGTATTTGTAATAATGTTGGACTCGCCCAATTTTTCAAGCATGTGTATTGGAATACAGACAACAAAACGCCATCATGAAGTCATTTTGTCAAATAATGGAGTTACACAATTTGCATATTACGGTATCGAAACGTTATTATCAGATCCTAATAGTAAATTTTTGGTAAGGAAAATATAAACATCCGCTTCGTAGAAATGCATATCAAAAGGTTTAAATCATCTGTGCTGGGATCATGACGCGTAAATGATGTCAAACGGTATATTGTCAAAGAGATTTCAATGGGTGATACATATTCACGTCATAAATGCGATATATCTGTATGGATACACATCGTTGATTCCTGTGATTTACTGAAAACTGGAAGTTAGGTTTTGAATAGAAGTGAATTTAGATGTATTTCTGCAAAACTATTTTTTCTTATAATCACTATAATACGAGTAAAAGATACATAAATGAATAACTTTGAATAAAAATTCTCCGTTCTGCAATTTATTTTTTATGATTGGTATCATCATCATCATACCATATCCGCTCCCTATGTGGAGCATATGGAATCCACAAACTGCCTCCAGGCCAAACGATTGGCCGTCAGCTCCCGTGCATCCTCCCAAGTCAAGTCCACGTCCCGCAGCTCTGACGCAAACTGCCGACGAATTGTCAACAGTGGACGACCAAGATGCCGAGAACCTGATGCCTCGTGAAATAGGCAAGCATGGTTAAGGCTCTCCGGAGGCATACGTAGTATATAAAACTAATTTCAACTTTTAATTCTGCTTTCAACTTGAAACTATCACCGATACCTGTATAATTTACTAGTTTCAATATTAATCTATGTAAATTAATTAACTTCAAAATATTTTCTTTTATTATGTAAGTCCCTAACTGTAGGAGACTAGAATAGACCCCAACCGTTCATGCGCTTGGTAGCTGCAAAACGTGTTATGGTCTAGCCTCTTTATTGTACAGCGCTCTTGAGGCGATTTCTCGCGAAAATATCGAATCATCCTTAAATAAATAAATAAATGGCCTAGCCAGCCTAAACGCCTTCGCCGGATGACAGTAGATACCAAGGGTTGCTGTGTCCGTTGCCTCACCTCCGTGTTCCTTACAAAGTCAAACCACCGCACTCCTAAAGTTATTTTAAGACACCTATTCTCAAAACTCAGAAGGCCGCTATCTTGGGCCCTGGTTAGGTGCCACGATTCGCAGCCATAGAGGAGAACAGGTGTGATGCAGGAGTTATAAAGGCGGCATTTTATTTTAACCGAGTAAACATCCGATCTCCAGACAGCTTTCATACTGTCGGTATAAAATTAATAAACTCAACCCATCAGTTTTCTTACCGGCTTACTGTAAGAAAACTGTAATTTAAAAGTGGCTAAAATGATGCACGACCCACTCCTCCATTATGACAATTCTAAGCCACTTACGATAAAGAAACGCCATTATTAAAATTCTCTCCTTTGAACTGGTGTTTAAGGCTTAATTTAAATTGAAATATGGAGTCGTAAAAAAATAAAATATCGTTATCTAAATTCCGCAGAATTCAGAAGCTCCCGCCTATCCATAAATTAAAACGTATTTAACACTAAAAACGTCGGCTTCATCTTGTATTTGTAAATTTGAAGTCTGCATGTATTTCTTGGGATTATTTCGTCAACCCGATGTCAACCTTTGTCATCTCTTCTGTTTTGCAGGTAGACGGATATTTAAGGGATTTCAGTTTTTTTGTCATTCTCGGAGATTGCATAATTTAGTCAACCCTGCACACAATGCGGTCTGCGCTCAAATATTTCGGAATTTTTCATAATATAAAATAAAGGTTAAAAGATATTTCGACAAAAAACCAACATAGATTTTGGCTTTGCAGAACCATGAGAATTTAGACCAAATGTTATATAACTTGATAGAATTAAAACCATAATTTTATTCAGATATTATTGATATCCCAACAGAGACAGAGAAACTCTGGAAACGAATGTGGGTTATCTAGGCGTTTACAGGGCTTATGACCTGTCATTGGCTGGGTTAAGTGGACAAATTTTGGAACTACTGTATATTGAACTCGTCTTCGTCGTTTCGCCTTACAGAAATTTTCTATGCCGGTGTCATCTGTTAAGCATTTTTTGGCAATTGTCTTTATTGGTGTAGGTAAGGCTCTACTGAACTTTATTACTTACTAGACCTATATGTTCTCTAAATCTTTTGGTTAATTTCGATAGTGGTATTTTCTACTCAGAAATTGAGTTTTCACTCACTTTAAATTTCCCGAGCCGTTAAATTCAATATTTGAAGCGCCCTTGAGGTATATTTATACGAAAATGGCGCTGTATAAATTATCCATAATAATGATAATAATAGAAGACGCCTGAAATAATATCTGATATCAGCCCAGCATGGGTATAATCCAGTAATTTGTCTACAAGTATTTGTATACATAATTTTATTATTTAATAGTTTCTGTAATAACAGAATAAACTTAAGTACAGTGACATTAACATCTATGCTCTTGAGGTGATTTCTAACAAAAACGGCGCTTTATACACCGTGTCCCACGACGAGACTGCGAAACTGCAGAGGGTGATTATTCAATGATATTCTGAGAAAAAATATCTTAATAAAAGTTTTTCAAAAAAACTCAATTCTAATTTCTTTAAAAAAAAATATTAAAATATGAATAAAAATTCACGCGTGTAATACCGTCCATTTTTGAACTGGCTCACACCACGTGACCTCCACCAATAAGCGCGAAGCGAAATTCGAATTTTGAATGTCCGTACAAGGCAAGGCGTACGGTGACCAGAGCGGATCCCCACTCCTCCCCGCCCACCGCCACCCCGCCAACGCTAGCATTTCAAACAGAAGCCAGTATTACACTAGTCGCTTTTTATTAATACTTTTTTTAAATTAATTATTAAAAATGCCCTGATCAAAAAAAATTATTATGATTTTTTTCTCAGGATACCATGAACAATCATCCTCCAGAGTTTCGCAGTCTCATCGTGGGACACAGTGTATATATTCCTAATAATAATGTATTATTACAAACATATTATTTGACTTGTTTTGATTCTTTCAATTTTTTGGCGCATTGTAAAACTGCACTATTCAAAAAATCTTTACAAGTTGTATTGATCAGACATATATTGAGTACCTACCCTACGATCTAGATCAACTAATTGAAAAAAGTCCAAGAGTAAAAAATTACAAAAAAATTTTATAAAGTAATTTTTTAAAAAATTTCAAGAACCTCAAACTTTTGAGATTAAAAACGAAAAATAGATTTTATGTTTTGGCTGCAAAAAAATTTCCAATTTTTCTTTGACTGGGGTAAAATTAAAATCTAAAAACTGAAAAAAAACCAAA
>JAGVSP010002700.1:0-43203 GCA_022494985.1 Micrasema minimum
ACAATAAGACCTTTAATTTAATCGCCTAAACCAGGCTTGTCTATTTTACTAAGGCGTCAGGTTATCGGCGTCCACTGTTGACAATTCTTCTGCAGTTTGCTTTAGAACTATAAGATGCTGACCTGATTTGGGGGATGCTAGCAGCCGATCAATTGGCTTGGGGCACTTAGTGGAATCTATATGCTCCCAAAAGGAAGCAGTTTGAACAGTTTATAATTATCATGACCCGACTTACATGATCTAGTGTTAATTCTATTTATTTATTTATTCGTTTATTTTATCGGTTTTACGCCCATAGGGCTTTTTACATAGACATTATTAAATTATTACACAGTAGGTAGCTATTCATTACCGCCAGAGATGGCATCCAGACACTGTTCCCTAAAATGCACTAGATTTGTGTTGAATACATCAATATTGTTAGTATACTTATTAGCCAGTGCGTGCATTCTAGGTATCGGTGAGTTAGCACTGTAATTGGTCGAGATTGGCTACAGTTAAAATAGTGCATTACTACGGGTAACTCGACCAGGCACTCGTATTCTATACTATTTAAATTTGTTAGTTGACAACAATCAAACATGGATTTTAATCTTTGAACAGAAAGAGCAAAATCATTTAATATGCTTCTATTTTCTAGTGATTCAAAAAGCCTTATTTAAAAATGTTATAGTTTTATGTTTTAGAATGGGAATATTTAATTTAAAATTAATAAAGCGCAAAAATTTATGTTGGACTCTTTCAATGTTCTTTACGTGTACCCTGTAATAAGGAGACCAAATGACCGAGTTAATTTATGAACATTCTCCAGCAAACCAATACCCCTGCCCCGGATAATACAGTCCTTGTCTCTAGTTCTGAACTGTTTGTAGTCCTGTAAAAATATTTTACTTCAATCCGCAAATCATTAAACAGCTTTGGGCCGAAGACATCAAAATGACTTAGGAACTAGCCCATACTATAAGGCGCACAGTAATTTATGCCATTAGCAGTTCTGGTATTAATATTTGTGGTACGATGATGATTATTTTATCGGTGGATACATTTTCTTAAGTTGTACTGTAAAAATATGATATAAGTGTGATCGTACTCGCCTGCATTGGTCATCAGGGAACTTGCAATCACCGTCCAAGTAGTATGGGCAGTGGAACATCTCCATGTGGGTCGGGTTCTGTGAACATAACGCGAACCTGAAACCATAAAACTGTTAACTACAACCAGAATCCAATTTAAAACAGTTTTTCATGTACACAATGAAAAAAGAGTTTACTTGGAATGACAGGTAAACGCTTGAATATCCATATTTCAAAGCCACTTCGTCTCTGTAGGGATATAAAAATCAAACATTTTTGTTAAATGGCAGGATAATTTAAGAAGTTCACTAAATCGACACCAGGTTGGCACTACTAGTAGATGTACTAGTAGATGTAGAAGTAATGTAGACTTTGTCAAAAACTATGTTTCATTTTTTTAAATAAATTTCTGTCAAGTTCGAAGCGATTATTTTTTGTAAATTCTCACATTTTTGAACCTCATAACAATGCCTTCCACTATGTGAGGCATATAGAAACAAAGGCGGAAGTGTCCACCTGCAGTCGAAAATGAGTTTAAATATCAGTTTTGGTTTGGAAAGTTATGTATTATTTTTCCATAGAATAATTGTTTGTCAAAAAAACAGCAGTAATCCATTTAATTTTAGATTTAAAGTATTTTTGTTGTTTGAAACAAAACCGGCAGTGTCCAATACAAAAACGGCAGAGTGGCAAAACTAAACAAAAGCTTTTTATATTCGTGATTATGCAACAATTGAAGAAAGTGGACACTTCCGCCTTTGTTTCTATATGCCTCATGTGTTCGTCTTGTACCTGCGATACTCTTCAACAACAACAGTGCATCATTTTCTAGCGATACAAAAAGAAGAAAAATGTGGCTCATTAAATATAATGAGATAATTTAAACCCACACCTTATTGTATTATTTTTTAACTCATTAAGTCCAGCTACCGTATTTATCAACCATTTTTAATTTAAATTTAAAATCAACACACAACACAATCGTACTTAACAGTGTTTGTCAGGTCTCTATATCTACATTGGTCTACAACAACAACAGCGCCGCCAAGCGGGAGAAATTGGCGTGCCTTGTTGCCATTGAAATAGATTTATGATTTTAAATTTAATTCCTAAACCCAACATCTCAAACGGACGTTCTGCAAATTTTTTGGTATTGGATCGACGATATGTCTCACCTTGATATCGTAGAAATTGGTGTTGTCTTCATCGTCCCTGACAACGGAACACACCATGGCGTTGTGGAGGGAGGGGGCTCCCCCCCACTTGTGGCAGTACATGGTGGCGCACTTCATACCCTCGAGTGAGGACAGCTCTTCCTGTAAAACCCAACTTCATCTCCGTAATCCAAACATGAGTCTAACGGCTGTTAATATAAATTAAATCCGCATTTTTATTATCAATAGAAGATGTAAAGACGAACATACCTCAATGTTTGTATCAGGGTTGGTTTCACTAGGTTTACTGTCTCCGTCTTAAGGGCTGACCTCTTCATCGCCGCCCTTGTCATCGTAAGCGCCAGACTTGCTCATTTCAGACTAAAAAATTGTTATTTTTATATTAAAAATTTTACAAGTAGAACAAATCTTGGGAAAGAACAAGAATTGTAGAGAAGTGACACTAGACATCTACGTCACACGTTTCAAGTATTGGCCTAAGTGATGGGAGTCTTTATGACAGTGGAATTTGATAACTAAGTGGTGTTATGAAACCCCCACCCTCTTGTGAATTCTTGTTCGAAGGGAAAACTAGATGCGGATGAGTCTAATAATGTAACAATTATTTTGCGCTGAACAGGAACGCTACTTCAGAAATTAATACATCCATAAAGAAGTCCTTATGGATGTAGAAAATTACTTATTGTCAATTATATTATATAATATACAACATTTTTAGCCAATATTTATAAATTTAAAAAATTAAACATTTCTAGTCATTAAAAAAACTAAATATTGCGTTTTTTTTTACAAAGAATAAACATTTTTATAAAATTTGCATCGTGGCAATAGGCTTGGCGGCTCGGGAGGCAGCAGATAAACTAGCTGAAAGACGTCTCACACTTCGATCAGCTACATCCCTACAGCTATAGGCTGGGGTTTTATAGTACCGATCCGTAATCAGCGCACAAAATTTGGAGAGCGCGCTTTTGCGGTTGCGGGCCCTATGGCTTTGGAATGCTCTCCCACCAGAAGTGCGCAACTGTGATAGTGAAGTGATGTTTCGAAAGAAACTTAAGACCTATATGTTCTCTAAATCTTTTGATTAATTTTGACTCTGAATTTGCAGTTTCACTCACATTAAAATTTCCCGAGCCGTTAAATTCAAATATTTAAAGCGCCCTTGAGGTATATTTATACGAAAACGGCGCTGTATAAATTATCCATAATAATAATAATGCGCAGTGGCGGATTTGCCCTTAGGCCCGGGCCTAGGGCGGCCAGATATTAGGGGCGGCCAAACGTGGCAAACAATATATAGAAAAATAAGAAAGTATGGGCGTACGCGGGGTGCAGAACACGTTTTATGCCTTGTTTAAGAAAAAACCTGTAACTACTGAATTAAATAAAACATCATTTTTCTTATTTTAAATCTACCTGTATATTCTACTAGTAGGAGTTGTACCTAGTACCTAAATGATGAGAGCTGAGAAAGGGGCGGCTGGTACTACACCAAGACTGCAAATCCGCCACTGGGCATGCGTAGTATATGGCCTAGATACCAATGTGTACTTAAACATTTTACAAACAAAGCAGACAATAACTCACCATGAATAAGGCATACTCATCATCAAGATTTTCTTTATCTAATTCGTCTTCTTTTTCTGCTCCCCTTGAGCGTCCATTTTGTGTCGGTCCATTAGTTTCTGGTAAACTTTCTTGTTTCCCTCGCAAAGTATCTAAACTCTCAGTCGTCAGGTCAACTAGTTGCTGTATGTCCGACTTCAAACTGGTCAGAGAATCATATTCATCCCCTGGAGTTGTTACCTTCAAGGCCTCGTTTATTTGAAAAAGCTAAAATAATAATTAAAAACACGGCGTTGAATAGGTACTCGTAGTTTTTAAAGTATAATCAAATATTTTCTTAGTGTCCCAGCAAAAACATGGCTCCGTATTTAACAAAAAGTTGTAATTTTAATGAAAAAACATTACAAATGACATTTCATTTGAGTCGGTTAATGTTTCGATTTGAGCAGTGAATACCTGTGTTTTGTACTGATCAAGCGATGATTTAAGAGCTTCGGGATCCATTTTATTGTTTTACATGAATAAACTATAAAAATGAACAATTATTAACGTAATTTTTAATAAATTATTAACGTAAACAATTCTGTCAGAAGAAGCATCTTGACCTGTCAAACGACGAGCGCTTTTTTTAAAATTTTAATAAGGCTGTAAAATAAAAATTCCAATATATCGCTGTATCAATTCCATACTGTCACATTATAAAAAAAGAAACAACAATCGCTCTGAGTCAAAAAACATATAAAATTATCATTAATTTGACTTTTTCGAACAATTTAGCATAAGAAAATAAAAATAACTTCATTTCGATTCGTTGGGCTAAAAATCTTGTTTTCCCTGTCTCGCCTGACTGGTTTAGAGCTAAAAAAAAAACGGTGCTTTATTTTTGTTTTGGATACAGTGTTGATCTTGTACACCGATGCAAGGAGTTAGGAACTATTTAAAAATATTTTTTCGGATTCCATAAATAATTTCACGTAGTCTATGATAATCATAGAAGATTAAATTTGTGCAAGCTGTCAGCTGTCACATTTTTCTATTTTGACAACAACAGTAGATTATTGCAAAAATTTGCATTTCAAACGCGCTTGTCGGTATCGTCTTTTTTTCTTTACTAGCAAATAACATAAATATTTTCTCAAAATGCAACGAAGTCTTCCACAATCTAAAGAAGCTTTGCTTAAATCGTACACAGCGCTCGATTAAAAGACGATGTCAAGAGTATGCTTGAAAACTTCGAAGGTATTTTATTTTGCCGGCTTTTATTTATATATACACAAATAATTCAATACATTGTGCTGTTTTTCTTATTCATTATTGTTTGTTTATAACTCAAATTGGTGCGTTTCAATTTTCAATCTAAGATAGATGTAGGTATATGATTATATTTTCACTTTTTAGAAAATAATCAAGTTGGCCAAAGGCGAAAAATGAATCCCAGTTAAACAGAATTAAGACCCAGATAGAGCAAGATACTTTGAAATGCAAGTCCGTGCGGCAAATATTGGTAAAGTAAATCCGTTTTTCGCCAAGTCTTATGTTTTTTTAACTATCTTGAGAACTCTCAGAAATTTTTTTATTTGTTTTTTACTTATTTTGGCCTTTATTGGAATATATGTACACATAACTTATTGTAAAAATTTTTTTTGGTCTTTTTTATTGATATATTTGTCCTATTATCCGCGCCGGCGAGTCTCTATATTTATGTATAAAGCACTAGTCGAATTGTGCTCGGTGCTTTTATATTAAAATCAAATGTTGGAGAAAGACGTCCTGGTATATTATTTGATTATATTTTCACTTTTTAGAGAAATAACAGTCAATTTATATGATTATCATTTTGGCACTCTTTGAAAAATGAATCCGTGTTTTAAAGCCAGAATGGCAAAATGAATCACATGGTTTAGTAGTCGGACCATCCAGTCCGCGCCGGCGAGTCTCTGATGATCCGACATAAAGCAGTACCTGATCCTCAACGACTTCCCTTCGGTGAACGAGGCCATCACGCAGAACTCCAAGCTCTTCCGCACCAAGCAGCAGGAGTGTGACCAGAAGCTCATGTCCCTGAGAGACGACATCGCTGCCGATCTGTACGACCTTGAAGAGGAATATTTTACCAGCATTTACAAGTGAAATGGAGTGTAGAAACTTAGTGACAATTTTCAAGACTCATGGCCGCTTCCCATACAAACGTATTCCTCGTTTTTCTCACTGGAATTTAACATTAGAGCAATGATCTTTTCACATATTTTAGGTATCGACCAGTTGCTCGATCACAGATCACTATCGACTCGGTAATAAGCGACGTGATAATTACCATGGATGTTTAACGTTTTCGCGATCACAATGGAACACGCGTTAAAAGTTATCGATCGGGATTATTAAACGAGCGCATCTAGTCGCGAGCTATTTCTCGAGATATATCTTATTCGCACATATCTTCATTCAATCTTTCTCGAGTGCCGTATTGCATTTAGCCGGCTTTCGGCAAGCCAAATATTGAGAAAAGCAGTCGACATAATAAACAATCCGACACGCGCGTTGATTTGACGTTTGACGTTTGGCCGCGATATCACGTGGCTGAGCATTGCCGAGGCAACGGTCGGCAATGCTCGGCCACGCGAACGTGGTATGTACGGATGTTCATTGTGATCAGTCAAATGGTCAGCGTTAGCACGTGGTTAGCACGTTTTTAACTACGTCGATAGTTATCTGTGATTGAGCTCCAGATGCGTGATTGCATCATCTTATTATTTTTAAACGTTATTTGTAAAAGGAGATAAATAAATTATTAAAAAAATAAGACCATACAAACACGCATCTGGTCGATGTAGTGTGAAAAAATCATTGCTTTAATGTTAAATTCCAGGGAGAAAATCGAGGAATAGATTTGTATGGGAGAGCGGCCGCGAGTAACGTGGTGTGATATGCTCTTAATGAAGTATCACATGAACAACGTGAAAAAAAAAAGGAGAGTAAATGTTAGGTATTTATACATGGAGTAACAAAACTCGTAGTACAAACCCGAAAACTGGTGAATCTACATCACATTTGGAGGCGAATGTGCAATATGATTTTTGAATCTTAACTAAAAAAAAAATTTTTTTTAATCTCGTAAAAGGTTTCATAGGTACAGTAAATTAAGTAAAATTCCACAAAATTTTATTTATGGATAATATTAATTTGACTAAATTAATTATATTTGATAACGATTTGATTTTTTTTTAAATTTATTCTTCAAAATCGACTCCAAATGTGATGTAGATTCACTAGTTTCCCGCTTGTACATGGAATTTTGTTATACAATTACGATATGACATGTGAAAAAATATAAATCTGGTTTTAAATGAGTCTAAAATCTCAGTTTTTTACTGCTCAATCATGTAAAATAGGACTTGTGTGAAATAAATGATTATGTTTTTATTACGACTTGTCAAACATTGAAAATAATGCAGTGTAACGCTTTTTTTTACCTTATCTCGAAACATTTAACTCGTACATAAGTCATATTTTACCTGCAATGACGAATGTTAACGATGGGAGACAATAATCTTAAATTACGATTAAATAAAACAATGTTATGTGTTACTATTAATTGGTTTATTCTATACAAATAGAATTTACCTACCTGAAAAGTGTCTTTTCACCAGTCGATGGGAGAACTTTACTCCCGAAACCAGGTAGTGTAGGTAAATTCTATTTCTATAGAATAAACCAATAGTAACACATAACATCGTTTTATTTAATCATAATTCATTATGAAGTGTTACAAAGTGAATGCCGAATCAATCAACAAAATGACAATAATCTTTTTTACATCAATCATGAGATGCATTGAAGATCATATCATTAATTATTGATACTTTGTACATACTTCTTTGTGTTACGGAGATAAGTGATAATCTGAAACATTTATGTACTAAAATAGAAAACCTACATGTTTTTGAGCCATCAAAATGTAGTTCTAGAATAAGCTAAAAGCATGAAATTTTCTGTTAAAAGCGGAAAAATATAACAAAAAATAACACCATCAATGTAGTCCATTTGAAAATCGGATGATTAATAAGTGGAAAACGTTAATTAAAAGTTTGGGTTTCGTAAGGTGACATCACTGACTACTACTACTACTTTCCCTTATCCGCACCCATGGTGCATAGGACACTGCATTGGTACACCAAGTGCAGCGTATCTTGATAATCTTTTACTTACTTGAAAGTAAAATGATCTGTCTTACGCTTCAGAGCCAGCCGACGTCGCCGACTGCATAATTTTATAAAATCCAATCTTTAAAATATTGTATCTCGCTCATTAATTATCAGATTTACAAATGGATTGCACAGATGGTCTTATTATTCTTAGCTTTATTTTTCTGCATAAAATTTTGTTCTACCAGCCTCTGTCTGTACTTTCTTTAGGGATTATGCAACTTTTTAAATGAACTGTTTTTAGCATTATTAACATTAGGAACTTAGAATATGAATAATGTACATAAATAAAATTCTCAATAAAAACTAAATTAAATAGAAAAAATGTGTTGTTATATGATTTATGATGACATTGTCTGCAGGAGAGCGAATAATTCGTACTTTATACTGGGCCTTTTTTGTCACTTCTCTGAAATTCTTGTTCGAAGACTTGAAATTTTACAGCGATTGTAAGACGCCATTGATTAAACCACATTGCAAATATACAAACACCAAACCAAATTAAAATTAAAGATAAAATACGGGTTAATACATAAAAAAATAAAAGACGTGTTTTTTTTTACGTTTATTTACAATATAATATACTAATAAATAACAATAAGCCTCGGACTGTTAACAGATGTTTTTCTACATGAACCAAAGAAGACATCTCACATTATGAATGACAAATATATAATGGAAAATTAAAAAAAAGTTTTCCTCCGAAAATTTCATCCGGATCACATAAGGTTGACGCTAAAAGTCGCATTAAATGATGATGATGGTGGTACCATCTGTGACTCATTTGTGAACACACCAAAAAAAAATTCATCACAGGGTGACATTAAATCGGATTTTTACAGTAACATTGTTTAAAAAATAGCTGCAGTAAAATAGGGTCGTCTGGGCTATAATTAAAGCGCCTGCAACATTTTTTAATCCTTACAACCAGATTGATGACAGATCACAATAATTGAACCGACACTCTGTGATAAGAATTTCATCTTTCAGGGCATGACGTTTGATCACTGGTAATACATAGTAAGAAATCGAAAGTAACAAGTCTTAAAAGTGGGGAACGATTTTTAAATACATCGGACAAACAACCAAGTCTCAATATGAGAATTTGGTTAACGGTGAGTAAATATTTCATATGTGATACCTTGGACTGGCGCTGGACCGTTAGACTTATTAACTTGCCTTTAGGTAACGAATTATTAAGATTCACATTACTTGGTGTATCAATGCAGTGCCCTATGCACCTTGGGTGCGGGTAAGGGGGAGTAGTAGTAGTAGAACTCTGGAAATGCTTCATTTTCCAAGTCAAAATATTTGGTTTAGATTTTCAACTTGACCACTGATCAAACGACAGCTTTGGTGTAAAATCAGTTGTCTAATGGCGCGCTGGCGGACAGTTGGCTTTATCGTCTCCTGGGAAATACAGGTTCCTGCCCTGGCCGGGGAACTGCTTGGCCAGCACCGGCGGGTGCATGAAGTACTTCTGCTGGTTGAGGAACAGGAACAGGCCGGAGAAGAGGCCGATGCAGCCAAAGAAGGAGGCCCACATCTGCCACGGCTTGAAGCGGTGCCGCTTGTTCAGGTCGCAGCGCGTCTCGTTTATCAGCTCCTCGAGCGCGTGGACCTGGAAAAAAAAAAATGAATATAAGACAGTGTGGATTATACAGGGTGTCACAAAACTCGTGTACAAGCGGGAATCCAGTGAATCTGCATAATGTTTAAAGTCAATTTTGTGGAATAAATTTTTTTGATTTGACCCTAAAGCCCACTTAAATGGCGCAGTTTACTACACAGTTTTCTGTGCAGTCTGAAAACGGTCCCGTATAAAGCTAAAACTGCATGATAAACTGTGCTAGTGTCAGATTTAAGCTGACATGACAGTCAATGTTTTTTATGTAAACGTTTAAGTAGACATTGGTTTATTGTATGCTTTTAAATATGTAAAAAACCAATAACATATTTACATTATTAGCTAAATATACAATTTCCTGAGAGCAAACATACGATAATAACTTACAATCGCGTTTCAAAAATACACATATTTAGCGTGTCTTTTGACAGAAGTTTGACAGACTGCACACAGTTTCTGAACAAGAAACTGTGTAGTTTTCTGAACAAGAAACTGTCTCATATAAAGCGGGCATTAGTTTTTGAGAAAATTGAGTATGAAGTTTTATTTTTTTTCCATTTTTTTTTGAAAATTGAACAAATATGTATTTAGTCAAATTATTACTATCCATAAAGAAAACAAAATAAAAAATCCGTTTTAATAAGAATTTTAACAATTTTACTTAATCTGCCATACTTATGATAATTTATGATTTTCTCCCTGGAATGCAGCACTAGAGCAACGATTTTTCACACACATCGACCAGAAGTGGTTTTTTGACATTTTTCCGTCTTTTTAGAAAGATGCGGAGAGGTACCCTTTGGTCCATACCTGATCCCAGCCAATTCTAACAAAATGCAGATAGTCAATGAAGAAAAATATAAAGCTTGTACATCATAAGCAGGGAGCCAGTAGCCTAGTGTGGGTTGGATACATTTGTCGTTTCGGAGAAGTCAGAGTAATTAATCTGTGGCATCTCGGCCTGCTGGAGTTAGACCTCTGGGTAGGCTGAGACAGCGTTACATAGACAATTTGTTGGCAGATCTGGATAAACTGGGGGAAAGGGATTGCTGGGAGCAGGAAACCCAAGATCGAAAAATGTGGAATGTTATCGTCATGAGCTATATGGCCATTTAAATGATATAATGGCGTGCATTACCGGCTCATTGAAGTTGCTTTTCATGGCCGGATAGTCCCACGGGTAGAAGGGGTCCCTGGCGTCCCCCGACACGATGGGCAGCTTGGGGTAGTCCCCGTAGCCTATCCCGTCGTCTGGGTACACGTCGTATGCGTCAGGGTGCATGTTGTACTTCTCCGCCGCCTTCCTCCTCTCCGCCTCTGTCTTGGGGTATGGGCCAGGCTTCCAATCCTTGTTCCAATCTGAAACATAGAAAATGGTTAATCAACGATTCAGTCAAAGGTTTGCGTTGGTGGTGAATCTGTATTTGCCATTTTATTGCTTAGCTTTTCTGAGAAGCGCTTTTTGTCTCGTTTGTGACATTTATACGGAGTAAATACATATTATGAAATATTATTGATATCCCAACAGAGCCAGAGAAACTCTGGAAACGAATGTGGATTATCTAGGCGTTTTCAGGGCTTATGGCCTGTCATTATGGGTTAAGTAGCCACTTGATGTACAAATATTGATAGAAGTATGTAAACAACATAACCTTAAAAACATAATATGCAGGTAATTAACGTTTAATTGAAATCAGACGTTTCATGTTCACCGGTAATATCATATTTAATTTACTGGATTAGGTACATACGTTTTCTAAATTATACTTCTCGTAGATGTGCAGAATTTTAACAAAAAGAAAATCGACTAATAAAAAATTAACGTCAATTTGCCAATTCGTTGGCGCAGCTAAGAGACATTAAAAATATTTGTATTTCAGTTATGAAGATAAATCTTTATCTGTGTGATTTATTTCAATTAATTAACAATCAAATTGTCTCAAAAATAAAAATGTTTATGAAGTTCCTTCTGTCATTCGCACAGTGACGTAATGGGCCAGATGGAAGACCATCACAAAACCCACAATTTAAACTTGAAGTATTTTTTTAATACAGTTAAAAATACAATACTAGACTTACGGCCTGCTGTTCGAACTACATTATAGATTACACCCGGTTTATTATAAGCTAAAATAGTTGAAAATTTCACGACGTTTGTCAAGGCCGACATTTTTCAATATTTTACTAATGTTGCCAACATAATTAAAAATATAATTCAACGCTTAGGAACTTTACATATTTAAAGCTGTGTGGAATTTTATGAAAATAATTTTTTTGGCATCTGGAAACACTGAAAAATGTCTAGAATTTTGAGGTTATGTTTTTTGTTTCGACTCGCTTCGTATAAATGACAGGTTGTTTAGCCGCCGGTTTTAAGTTTTTTTTAAAACTATAACTATAAACGAAATTATATATATATTTTTTAAAGTAAATATCTCGCAGCATGGATGGAGATTTATATGACGAGTTCGGTAATTACATCGGACCGGATTTGGAGTCTGATTCGGATGACGAGCAGAGCGTTTATGGACAGCAAGAGCCAAGAGATGTAGACGAAGATGCCATGGATGAAGACGATGACGCTGAAGGGGAAGCCGAGCCAGCTCCAATGGCTGTTGTCCTCCATGAAGACAAAAGGTAAAAATTATAGGATTATATTGTAAACGAGCCTGGTTAACTACCCAGTTTTGATTTTAATAATTCTGATCACCGATTAGTGCCTTTATTTCCAGTGCAGTTATTTCATTCCCAAGCTAGTCCTAGAAAGAAAGATGGTCTCCAGTCTCATATTATACACGGTGTAACAAAACTCGATGTTCAAGCGGGAAACCAGTGAATCTACACCATATTTTGAGTCGATTTTGTAGAACTTTTTTTTTTAATTAGACCCATAGTTTTCGAGAAAATTGAATAAGAAGTGGATTTTTTGTTGATTTTTGTGGTCAAATATCATTTATCTAGACAAATTAATACTATTCACATGGAACACAAAATGAAAAACCTCATTTTAATAAGAATCCGTGCAATATTACTTAATCTGCGGCACTTAAGAGCACACTCCACCACGTTACTCGCTGCAGCTTTCCCATACAAACGTATTCCTCGATTTTCTTCCTGCAATGATAATATTGTTATTTATCTCCTTTAACAAATAAAATATCAATAAAACAAGACAATGCTAATACGCATCTGGTCTATATCTAAAATGTGTGAAAAAATCATTGCTCTAATGTTAAATTCCAGGGAGAAAATCGAGGAATATGTTTGTATGGGAAGTGGCTCTTAATATATCAATGCTTTTATTTCATTCCCAAGCTAGGCCAAGAAAGAAAGATAGTCACCAGCCTCATATTAAATTAGCGACGTATCTGGGGGATACTTTACAAAGCGTGGTAACTTTTATGAGGCCTAGTCTATTGGTAAATCCATAGATAATAGGTTATGAAATTTATACAGTATAAGATAGGTTGGGTTTAATAAAATAATTTAAATTTAAAAGCAATACAGTAATGGGTTATGTTACAGTATAGGTTGGGTTTAATAAAATAATTTAAAATCAAATAGCGCGAAATTATACAGTAGGTTAAGATTTTTAAATCCAACCAATCACAGCTTTGCCCATTTCTATGCTGTACCTCTATAATCCAGAGAGTAAAAAACTTTTGTGGATTTTTGACAGCTCTACCACGCTTTGTGAAGTATCCCCACGTATTCTTTGATGTCTTGGCAATTTTTCTATGGTGTCCAGGTATTACCCGCAGGCGGTGGAGGTGTACGGGCCGGACGTGGAGACCATCGTGCAGGAGGAGGACACGCAGGCGCTGGACCAGCCGCTGGTGGAGCCGGTGAAGCGCCGCAAGTTCCAGCTGCGCGAGCAGCAGCTGCCGGAGACGACCTACAACCTGGAGTACCTGGCCGACATGATGGACAGCCCGCAGCTGGTCAGGAACGTGGCGCTGCTGGGCCACCTGCACAACGGTAAGTGGAGGAAGGAGGTCGGATGCTTCTCTTCTATGGCTGCTAGTCGTAGCACCTACCTACAGCCCAAAATTGCAGACTTTTGAATTTTTATAGCAGGTGCAGCGGCGGCTATCCTTAATGGACATTCGGTCAATGACCTCCCAAATGTAATATAATGAATATCATATAATATGTATAATGTAATATAAAATGTGAAATATGAAATAAATAAATAAATTTAAAAAAAAAACAAAAATCAATGAAACAACTATAAAAAAACATTTTTTTTAAATAAATACAAATACTTGTAGACAGTAATATCTGATATCAGCCCAGAATGGGTATAATCCAGTAATTTGTCTACAAGTATTTGTATTCATTTCAAAAATGCTGTTTAAAATACTATTAATCAAGTTGTTCAAACAAAATAATAATAGCAGAATCTGATTTTATTTTGGACACTGAAGATATGTGCTAAGCGCCTGGCATCCTGCAAACAGACGTACATGGGCATTCAGCCAATTGACCCGTCCCAAATACTCTGTCTCATTCTTATTTCATTCAAAAAAAGGGGAGGGAAATACTTAAGCCCTCGTTTAAAATTGGTTTTAAAACAGTCAAATGTGGGACATTGATCCTTAAAAAGAAAACAATATACTTAGTAGACATAGGCAAAGTCATATGAAAGAAAGAGATGTATTTACTCTTATAGCGTTAAACAGGATGCGGCATCTTCCTTCTTACGAGAATATCCTAGATACACGGATCCAAATAATACATAACGGCCTCCGTAGCGTAATGGCTAAGACGCTGGACTCACGATACGGAGGTTCCGGGTTCGATTCCCGGTGAGAACACAAAAATCAAAAGTGATTTTTCTCAAGCCTGGGTGTTTGTAATGTTGTTCCCCTCTGTAATTGGGCCTCCAGTGGCCTGTTGAGGTGGTTAAAAAAAAAAAAATAAAAAAATTTCTTATTTACCTTAAAAAATGTGTTTTTTTTTTCAAAGTTCTGTTAATAACTGTTGCAGATATTTTTATAAAATATTCTTCGTTTTTTAATTACTTTGATATCTATGTATAAGTTTATATCGGAATTATTAAACTTCACAATAATTATTTACTTAATAGGTATCGGTCCGCCACTGTGTAGGTGTACGAAAAATATTAGAGGTGCATACTGATGTGTGACATCAAGAACACTTCTCTTATGGGTGACACAACAAATAGAAGGAAACCAAAAGATAAAAATGTTTCTCACATTGTTTACTTTAGCAACGTAAAACAGAAGTGGCTTGATTTACCAGCTTCCATAAAAGCTTTCTTAGGCACCATATTTCTTATGCTTTAACCGCACCTCGTATGGGTTTTTTGATCCTTCGGTTATATTATTTATCATTATTACAGGCAGGCAGCTTTTGCTGGTGCGCCTATATCTTGTGTACTGCTTCTTGTCTGCCTTCTGCATCTAAACGGTTCTTGAACTGGTTGACCGTAGTGGAGTGGACAACACTAGGCCTGGCATTTTGTTCCAGTCTGAAACCACCCTACTGGGAAGGAAGTTTTTCTTAGGGTTGAGGTGGAATTGGGGACGATAGAGCTTCCAGTTGTCGTTGGTGTTGGGATTCAGCTGATACATCTCGCGCAGGGGGCAGTCATAGTACTCATTCAGTATCTTGTAAGTTTCAATTAAAATAATATGTAGATACTTTGTTCTCTGTTGCCAGGAAAGACGAGCTTCGTGGACTGCCTGGTGCGGCAGACGCACCCCGGGCTGGCGCAAGCGGAGCACGGGCTGCGCTACACGGACACGCTGCTGGCGGAGCGCGCGCGCGGCGTATCCGTGAAGTCCGCGCCCGTCACGCTGCTGCTGGCGGACACGCGCGCCAAGTCGCACCTGCTCAACATCATGGACACGCCAGGGCACGTCACTTCAGCGACGAGGCCACCGCGGCCATGAGGCTTGTGGACGGTGAGGAATTATCACTATTAACCAGAACAAGTCAATTCACCTACTGCCCATTATCCTTGTCAGCTCAGTCCAAAACCCAACATGCTTATTAGTTTTTGACTAAAATTCCAGGTGTGGTGCTGTTTGTGGACGCGGCTGAGGGAGTGATGCTGAACACGGAGCGCCTACTCGCTCACGCCATACAGGAACAGTTGGCTGTTACCCTTTGCATCAACAAGGTATCTACTACTCTCTGAACTCTTATCTCTTCCAAGCGTTTATTTTACTTTTTAACACATGGGCGCCTATAAAGTTCCGTAATTATTACAGGCAACCATAGACCGAAAAATGCAATACTTCATGTTTTTTTCTTTACGATAGTGAAAGCACATGTTTTTTAGCTCCATATTTATCGATATCGATGTTTATATGAGCCTACTTATGCAACGAGGATTATTCAAGTTGATTTTTTCCATGAAAAAATATAAAAATGTGATTTAAATTAAAACCTTATTTGATTTTTTTTCTTTGTTTGTTGCGACACAGAATTTCTCAATTTACATTACGACAATAAAATAGTCCTATGCATATTTGGGTTTTCTGTAGCTCCTGCACCCGATGACAAACTCCAATTAAGGAGTTTATCGGGACTGTATTTAAAGTTTCTTTTGTAAAGAAATTATGTATTTTTTGTAATATTTTTTATTGAATAAAGACTGTTTCAAAAAAAAAGTTTTACGACAGCGCTTTCGTAATATAAACTCTGCTTTAAACGTCTGGGTATTGTTTATAAGCAACAAAATGTTGAAAAAATAAAATGTGTGTTAAATTAATTAAAACTTCTTCATAAATAAAGTCGATTTTTATGAGAAATCGATTCAGTAACGCATTAGGACATCCCTAAATGACACATAATCGAGCTGTCAAAAGTAAAATAAACGCTTGGAAAAGGTATAGTGCATTATTATTTCTATTTGTAGATTGACCGGCTGATTCTGGAGCTGAAGTTGCCGCCCCAAGACGCGTACTACAAGCTGAAACACATAGTAGACGAGATAAACGGCCTCCTGGCTGCCACGGCCACGGCTAGCGGCACCGCTCCTGTCGGTTCCCGGCCTCTCGGTAAGCTGACCCACTCTCTACTCTACAGGCCCCCTTATCCGCACCCAAGTGGTACACCAAGTGCAGTGAATCTTGATCATTGGTGATCAGTCTGGCCCACACTATAAATAATTTTTAAATGAGCTTGTACACTTAATTTTTCTCTGAATGCAATGAGATGAAATGAAAAATTTTGCCTTTGTTTATCACTGTGTTCCCAATGATATTAATTTTCATAGATATTTCTTGGTACCAACCCTAACTTATCGAAAGAAGGATGGAAAAAGAAAATTGACAGTACCACAACGGAGTTCTTCTGGTACCAACCTATGTATGGTAGGTGTAAATTATGTGTTTTTTGTAAAAGAAGTGCAAGGCTGTAGATAAATATTTTTGAAAGGAAAGCGAAACTATAGCTTATACGATAAAAAATGTAATGTGGAGCGAATGAGTGATGAAAGAACGGCTAAAAGAGTTTAAATGCAAGTGTGCCTGGATGTAGAAGCCGCGGAAGGCCATTTTAAAAGACCTGGCTTGACACAAGTACGTCAAGTACTTGACAAAGTGGTCTGTGAAAAGTCGGAATAATCGGCGTAAGAATAACATGAGTGGAAGATGTATGAATGTAGAGGAAGCATTAGGAATTGTGTCAGGACAGAGTCGCATGGCGTTAGCTGTAAAAATCTACCCCTACGGCGAAATAAAATAAATAAAAAATATAATAGATAAGCAAATTTTTATCTGTCAATGCATCGTCTAGATTTAGAGAATTGACCACATCATAATTACAACTTGTTATATTAGAATAAACCAGAATGGTTAAAATGTTATAAGATATGAAAAATAGATTATGGTGTTTTGAAAAACTGATGAAAATACTAAATGCTGTTGAAATTTTGCGATCTCTCTTTGAATGTGTTTTTCTATGTATGTTGTACTTTAACGTCGAAAATAGTGTGTTGCAAAGTATCTTAGCAGTAACGACAAAATTAAGAAGGGCCTTTTACATTTGGTCATTTTTGCAACTGAGTGAAGAAAAGGCGAATGGAGTGTGCTATAAACTGTAGGCCGAGGTAAGGCCGAGAAAGACATGGCATGACCAAATATGATTTTGACCAGTGAAAAGTCAGTGGCTAATCGTCGTATGTGTACGACGAAGTGCTTCACGCTGGAGTCGAAGCAAAGGACCATCTGTCAGGACGAGCTCGGGCTGCCCGGAGCTGGTGCCATCCGAGCTGGCCCGCCTGCTGTGGGGCGACGTGTACTTCAGCCCCAAGACGCGCCGGTTCAGCAAGAAGTCGCCGCACAGCTCGGCGCAGCGGAGTTCGTGGAGTTCATACTGGAACCCCTGTACAAGTTATTCGCGCAGGTGAATACTATTACTACTACTTTTCCTTAACCATCGGTACACATGAAATATTAATACGAAAATCACATGTCATCACTCTTGTATCTTTTTTATAAATATTTTTCAAAATAGATAGATTTGTGATGTTGATAATTTTTTTATATTTTTTTGTAGGTTGTTGGTGATGTGGACGGCACCCTCTCCAATGTTCTCCAAGAGCTTGGAATTAAACTCAGCAAGGAGGAGTCCAAGTTGAACATTCGTCCGCTGCTCCGGCTGGTCTGTAGCAGGTTCTTTGGAGATTTCAGGTTAGTCAATTTTGCTAACTTGTTATAACCCAAACCGTAAATACACATCCAATTTTGTGACTCGTTTATATCTCTTCCAAGGGTTTATTTTACTTTTGACAGATGGGCGCCTATAAAGTTCCGTAATTATTGACAGGCAACCGTAGACCGAAAAATGCAATACTTTATGTTTTTGTCTTTACGATAGTGAAGCACATTGTTCTTTAGCTCCGATATTTATCGAGCCTACTTATGCAACGAGGATTATTCAAGTTGATTTTTTCCATGAAAAAAATATAAAATGTGATTTCAATTAAAAACCTTTTTGTTTTTTTTCTTTGTCACGACACAGAATTTCTCAATTCACATTACGACAATAAAATAGTCCTATGCATTTTTGGGTTTTCTGTAGCTCCTGCACCCGATGACAAACTCCAATTAAGGAGTTTATCGGGACTGTATTTTAAGTTTGTTTTGGAAAGAAATTATGTATTTTTTGTAATATTTTTTATTGAATAAAGACTTAAAAAAAAAAAGTTTTACATCAGCGCTTTCGTAATAAAACTGGGTATGTTAATAAACAACAAAATGTTGAGCAAAAATAAAATATAAATGTGTTAAATTGATTAAAACTTCTTTATAAATAAAGTCGATTTTTATGAGAAATCGATTTGTTAACGCATTAGGACATCCCTAAACGACACATAATCGATCTGTCAAAGTCAAATAAACGCTTGGAAAAGGTATAACGATTATTATTGTTATTGTTGTATAGGCAGGCAGCTTTTGCTGGTATCTATATCTTTTGTACTGCTTCTTCTCTGCCTTCTGCATCTAAACTGTGAACTGGTTGACCGTAGTGGAGTGGACAACTAGGCCTGGCGATTTGTTCCAGTCTGAAACCACCCTACTGGGAAGGAAGTTTTTCTTAGGGTTGAGGTAGAATTGGGGACGATGGAGCTTCCAGTTGTGGCCCAGTAGATTAGTGTTGGGATGTTATTTTATGTTTGCTTTTGTGAAAAGTCTGGCTTTGTATATGATTAAGTGAAGGGAGTTTGTACACATATATCATATCTTTCGATATCCCTGTTAACCTTTGATTATATTTCAGTGGGTTCGTGAGCATGTGCGTCCAGCACATCAAGTCGCCGGTGGAGAACGCCCGCAGCAAGATATCGCACACTTACACGGGCCCCCCGGAGAGCGGCGCCTTCCAGGACATGGTGCGCTGCGACCAGGCCGGCCGCCTCGTGGCGCACTCCACCAAGATGTACCCCAACGACGATTGCACCTTCTTCCAGGCAAGTGACCAGTGTCTTCCGGCGGTTCCGCACGTCATAATTTAACAGCTATTTAATTCAATACAGGCTCAATTTGATAAAGATATCATGTCTATGTACTGGCAACACTTATCAACGGTGGCAGGTGGTAGATGAGTTCTGACATGCTGCCAAACGCAACAGTCTTAATTTCAGAAATGACCAAAATTCATAGGTTTTCACAGACTTTAAGCGCACTTTATAGGGACAGAAATTGTACAGATTAATTAGTCCTGTATAAAGTGAAAACTGTATGCAATATTTAGAACGTTACAGAAAAAAATCCAATTCATTCAAAATACAAATCATACTAAATACAATACAATAATAAATCATACATGACAATAGATAGTTATGTTAGTATAAAGATATAAAAAAGTATAGAAAGAAAAATTAAAAGTTAGAAAGTGCTTTCCTAACGGAAGACCCACTGTCGTGAAATAAGTCGACATCCGAGGTGATGCGATTAAGTAACAAGATTGCTCTACCAACAGGCATAACCATTGGCAGGTTGGTTCTGCATATTGGCAGGTAAAACAATCGATGCTGTCTTTGTCGAAGATAGTTATCAGGTACGAACAGACCTACATCCATCAGAATTTCTGAGTTATGTATGCGACCACCAATCACCTGAAAGAAGTGAACACCCAAATGGACGTCCCTCCTCCTCCATAATGACTGATAGCCTAGCATCCCTAGTAAAAAGCCGGTTGGGAAGAGCCAAGGATAATATATACTCCTTTAGGTACAGATAGTGCAGAAATTTCTTCTGTACTCTCTCTACCATCAAAGAGTATCTAGCCTCATGTGGCGACCAAATAATCGAACTAAATTCCAACGACTTCTTACCAAGGAATTAGACATAACCTGAGTGTTGGAAAAGATCTTGGCATTTCTAAGAACAAAACCAAGCATTTTAAGGGAGTCATTACATAGATTAACTATTTGAAGATAGAAAGATAACTGAATGGGGAGAGTGATGTTTAGCTGACTTGACAGTTCTATGTATCTGTATATGTGATCAGAAATGACGCTTTATCATTTGGAATTTCACATGGTTGCAAATTGTCCTTGTGAACTCATATTTTTTAGTTAAGATGAAGTTGCTGAGTGTCATATTGCTTTACTCTCTTCTTGTGGTGGACATGTTATACGTGAGTTAGTAGCGAACGTGTGGTCTGGTTCCAGGTGCTGGGCCGCGTGATGTCGGGCACGCTGTACGCCGGGCAGCGGGTTCGCATCCTGGGGGAGAACTACTCGCTGCAGGACGAGGAGGACTCCAGGATCATGACCGTCGGCCGGCTGTGGATATACGAAGCCCGCTACAAGGTAACCGTTTCCCTCGTACGGAGGTGCAGCCATCGTCGTTCCATCTGCAGGCTGCCGTCTCCTCCATCTTCCCGAGTCAGGTTTCGTGCTGACAGGATTGTCAAGACGCTGAGATTAAAGCTTTTAGAAGGCATATCAACTGGAGAAAAAAAAAAAAAATAGAAATAAGTAAATTATCAGTACCTACATATTTAAAAAAAAAACTCAAATCATGACTAAAAATCAGATGAAACCAATAAAATTGCAAAGTGTAAAATGTAAAACAATTTGTCTGGCAGGTGGAGTTGAACCGCGTGCCGGCCGGCAACTGGGTGCTGATGGAGGGCGTGGACCAGCCGATGGTGAAGACGGCCACGCTGATGGGCGCCGACGAGGAGGAGCTGTACATCTTCCGGCCGCTCCGGTTCAACACGCACAGCGTGGTCAAGATCGCCGTGGAGCCCGTCAACCCCTCCGAGCTGCCCAAGATGCTTGACGGCCTCAGGAAGGTACAATTTTGTCAATAATGCTTATTCTGCTCTAATTTTGACATGAGTGCACCCACCATACATAGTTTTACCACACATTTTCACTTTGGTTCAGGTTTTTGAGGTTATATGATTGTGAGATATTAGTTCAATTTTAATACGGTGATTATTTGCTCAGGTGAACAAAAGCTACCCCCTACTTTCGACCCGCGTAGAAGAATCCGGAGAACACGTGGTACTGGGAACTGGAGAACTGTACCTTGACTGCGTCATGCACGACCTACGAAAGATGTACTCAGAAATAGATATCAAAGGTTAGTAACACAATTAGCACATGTATTTGGTATGATCTTTCAAAAGAGAACCAACCCCCATTTGATATACTTTTAACCTCTTTCAAGAGTCCTTTCCACTCTTGGACAAACTCTCTCATAAGAGACTATTATATTATTTTCCAAGAATCTATTCCATTCTTGGACATCCTCTCTTTCAATTGATAATTTCATTCTTGGACACCCCTTTCCAGAGACTTTTCATTCTTGACAACTTCCATAGACTATTCCATTCTTGGACACCTATTTCAAGAGACAATACCCTTCTTGGACAACCTCTCACAAGATAATACTCCATTCCCTGAAAACCTTTCTTTCAAGAGACTATTCCTTTCTTGATCAACCTCCAGAGATATATCTACTATTGTGTTTCATTCCAGTGGCGGATCCGGTGGTGTCGTTCTGCGAGACCGTGGTGGAGACCTCGTCCCTGAAGTGCTTCGCGGAGACGCCGAACCGCAGGAACAAGCTGACCATGATCGCTGAGCCGCTGGAGCGGGGGCTCGCCGAGGATATCGAGGCGGGCGCCGTTCTCCATCGCCTGGAATAAGAAGAGGCTCGGGGAGTTCTTCCAGACTAGGTATTTCATTTTTCTTAGATTTGAGTTGCATTATTATTTCCCTTGCTTATAGTACAAGGCTTATATTAACTTTAAAAGGTAACAAAACTCGATGTGGGAAACCAGTAAATCTACATCATATTTGAGTTATCTCCGTTAACAATAAAAATATTTAAAAAATATACCGATGCAAACTTGCATCTGGTCGGTATCTAGAATGTGTAAAAAAAACATAGCTGTAATGCGTCACGTGGTGGAGGTAGGCTCTTAAATTTTCTTTACATTGTACAATGTCTTGTTTCCTTCTCAGGTACGACTGGGATCTGTTGGCCGCCCGTTCCATATGGGCCTTCGGTCCAGACGCCGCCGGTCCCAATATCCTAGTGGACGATACTCTCCCCTCAGAAGTGGACAAGACTCTCCTGTCTTCGGTCAAAGACAGCATAGTACAAGGTGAGACCCATTTGTATAAATATGGATAATGTCTTCTCATCTGATTTATTATTTGTTATATTCGAATAATAATACACTTGTTATTCCATTTTGGATCTTTTATTATTGTTGCCCAACACAGCTGTCATCCTGAGCTTACCTACAGAGATTGGTGTTGCCATCCCAAACATAGTGTTGACATCGTACATAACATTATTATTAGTAAGGTAGTAGCTATAAACTAGTATATTATGCCCCTATCCCTCCTGAGAGCCTTAACCATGCCTGCCTATTTTACAAGGCGTCAGGTTCTCGGCGTCCTCTACGTCCACTGTTGACAATCCGTCGGCAGAGCTGCGGGACATGGATCTGACTTGGGAGGATGCACGAAAGCTGGCGGCCGATTGCTTGGCCTGGAGGCAGTTTGTGGAATCTATATGCTCCTCATAGGGATATGGTATGATGATGATGAAGTCTAGTTGCATCGGTCTAATTTTTAAATGCATCAACAGATGGTGGCGTAAGTATTTCTTGAGGTAGTCTATTCCACTAATCTTCAGACAAGAATTCACTAGAAGGGGCGTTTCCATAACAAATTTTCTAAAAATATACGCTTCCTAGGGTTAATTTCATAACACCACTTATTATCAAATTCCACCGTCTAAAAACAAGTGACGTAGATGACGTAGTGAGTGACGTAGTGGGTAACCAGACACTCGAAGGATCTAATATGAAATGTTTGTCAGGATTGAGGTTGACTTTATTTCTTCCAATTGTTTGTATGCAGGTTTCCAGTGGGGCACCCGGGAAGGCCCGCTGTGCGAGGAGCCCATCAGGAATGTGAAGTTCAAGATCCTCGACGCTGTTATAGCGGGGGAACCACTCCACAGGGGCGGGGGGCAGATCATACCAACCGCCCGGCGGGTAAACACAACGTCTACTTATGCTCTTTATTGACTTGACATTTGCTTCTTGTAATGACATGAAGAAAAACATAATGCATTGTAATTTGCAGCACACGAGTTTATCTTTGAACTTAATTATTATTATTGTTTTAGGCAGACATCTTTTGTACTGCTTCTTGTCTGCCTTCTGCATCTAAACGTTTTTTGAACTGGTTGACCGTAGCGGAGTGGACAACCAGGCTTGTCGATTTGTTCCAGTCTGAAACCACCCTACTGGGAAGGAAGTTTGAATCCTGACTCTCTCTGTCCCAGGTGGCGTACTCCGCATTCCTCATGGCAACTCCTCGCCTCATGGAGCCGTACCTGTTTGTTGAGGTGCAAGCCCCCGCGGACTGCGTTTCCGCTGTATACACGGTGCTGGCCAAGAGAAGAGGTAAAATAATCTAAAATAAACTCCCCACTCGCCATTTCCTGAAGTCAGATCACATCCAAAACATTGTATTTGTCTGCAATGAAAGCCCCACCCTTTCCCTAGACTGTTTTAAAGACTATCGAGTATTTTTTCAGTCCAGCACAACTCAGTTACACGATAGATGGAAAATGCGGACGAAAGGCATACGCAACCAAATGCTTTCATTGCTGTGATGTATTGGTAAATTGGTATGGGGGCTTTAAGTAATACACGCTGTGACAATTATGACGGGTTTAATATATTACTGGTTTAACTGACTTTGCTCCTCAGAGCTCTAACTGGGAATGCAGGCACACAGCAGACATACTACATACACGCACACGTTCGTACATCTTCTGTCGCCCTCACACACAGTCTCTTTCACACACATCATATCTCACAATTGCCCCTATCACTGTCTCGGCTCTGAGATTGTCATAAACACATTCACCCCAACCTGCTCAAGCAGCTGGCCCAAATTTACAGTGATAGGGATATTAGTAATTCTGCCCCCTTTTTTAATCGTTAGTTACAACTACCTTCCGCCCAACCGCAGCCTGCCCCCTGCCAACCACGCCCAGAGAAGACGCGGCAGCTGAGAAGGAGAGGGTTGAAAGGACTACGAGGATGGGAGATTGTGGAGAAAATCCTACTCCCATATTTGTCTACAATGTGATTGGTTTTCTAGGTCACGTGACCCAGGACGCCCCGGTGGCCGGCTCCCCGCTGTACATCGTGAAGGCGTTCGTGCCGGCCGTGGACTCGTTTGGCTTCGAGACGGACCTGAGGACGCACACGCAGGGCCAGGCCTTCTGCCTGCAGGTGTTCCACCACTGGCAGATCGTGCCCGGCGACCCCCTGGACAAGAGCATCATCATCAGGTGACTTGGCATACTCCACCAGATATCCTACATAGAATTATATTGAAAACATAGTTATATTATTGTAGTGGTATTTTCTATATTGCTTTTTTTCATTTTGACAGCAGTTTAAATTGCTGTAAGTAAGATACAGAGAAAAGAAGAAGACGATCTGTTTACATAATAATATATTTTAAAAATAAGAAATTTCAAATGTCAAAATTGATTGTCAGTTTGTAAAATTATTCACAATAATAATGTATTTATTTTGAAATGATTATTATTGCTTTAATCCACCTTATAATGGTGTTAAGCTCTGACGGGATCGGTAAGGAGGAAGACAGAATAGTGGGCGGATCAAGGGCTGCAAACGGAGAGTTCCCGTATATAGTTTCCATACAGACTAACGACGCCTTTCACATATGCGGGGGGTCCCTCATAGCGCTGAATGTAGTACTGACAGCGGCCCACTGCCTGGAGTCTGATGACTTCGCACGTCGGGACACGGTGCTAAAAGCCGGGACCAACAACTTCCGCTCCCTGGGCCAGCAGAGATTAGTGAGGAAGTATTTTGTGCACGAGGATTCGACGGACAATGACATAGGCATCATAATCAGCGACAGGCCTTTCCAAATGTCGGAAAGTGTCCGATCCATCGCCATGGCTACGAGTGACGTAGAAGCTGGGACAATTTGCGTCTCGGCCGGATGGGGCGTCACGGCGTACGAATCCCGTACTCCCAGCGAAGAACTCCTCAAAGTTTATCTAAAAGTGGTCGACCAGAACAAGTGTAACATGGTTTTCGGGCGACCGGTATCCAAAAACTTTATTTGCATGTACGCTGACAACAAAGACACGTGTCAGGGCGACTCTGGTGGGCCGCTGGTGTGTGACGGGCGGCTGGCAGGGGTAGTGTCACGAGGCTACAGGTGCGGCTCCAAGTTCCCCAGCCTGTACACACGTGTGTCTCGGTATCAAAAATGGATGGTGGAACCGCCTTCGGGTGACGAGGGAACTTACGTACATCTGGGAGCGCTAAACCGAGCTTCGAATCTTCGATCGTCCCTTACCCTGCATATAATCACTGTTACCATTTCGTATTTTGTAAATATTTTTTTTGGCTAATGAAAACTACGAAAATTAAAAGTTTTTGTTTTAATACTTGGTTATTGGAAGTTTTCAGAAATAAATTTAAATAATATCAGGCATTCGAATACAGGTATGATTTTAAGCCATGGTGCCATAAAAATTAAGTTTATTGCTCGATTTTATTGATTTAATCAACAAATCTTATTGTGCATTACAATTTATACATTAATACTGCCCGCTTTATATGGGACAGTTTCTTGTTCAGAAAACTACACAGTTTCTTGTTCAGAAAACTGTGCAGTCTGTCAAACTTCTGTCAAAAGACACGCTAAATATGTGTATTTTTGAAACGCGATTGTAAGTTATTATCGTATGTTTGCTCTCAGGAAATTGTATATTTAGCTAATAATGTAAATATGTTATTGGTTTTTTACGTATTTAAAAGCATACAATAAACTAATGTCTACTTAAACGTTTACATAAAAAACATTGACTGTCATGTCAGCTTAAATCTGACACTAGCACACAGTTTATCATTCAGTTTTAGCTTTTTACGGGACCGTTTTCAGACTGCATAGAAAACTGTGTAGTAAACTGTCCCATATAAACTCAAAACAGGACTTTTACTACTGCCCCCAGCCGGAGATCCTCACACATTTTTTAGCAGAAATTCTTTAAACACCTGAATGTCTTTTCAATTATTATTATTGTTATAGGCAGGCAGCTTTTGCTGGTGCGCCTATATCTTTTGTACTGCTTCTTGTCTGCCTTCTGCATCTAAACGGTTTTTGAACTGGTTGACTGTTGTGGAGTGGACAACTAGGCCTGGCAATTTGTTCCAGTCTGAAACCACCCTACTGGGAAGGAAGTTTTTCTTAGGGTTGAGGTGGTGGAACTGGGGGACGATAGAGCTTCCAGTTGTGGTTGGTGTTGGGATTCAGCTAATACATCTCGTGCAGGGGGCAGTCATAGTAATCATTTAGTATCTTGTGAGTTTCAATTAAATCCTCTCTCTATGTTTATGTTTATTATTGACTGGTTGACTTTTTACTTTCAGACCCCTGGAGCCGCAGCCAGCGACGCACCTGGCTCGTGAGTTCATGGTGAAGACGCGGCGGAGGAAGGGGCTCAGCGAGGACGTGTCCATCAACAAGTTCTTCGACGACCCCATGTTGCTGGAGCTCGCCCGCCAGGACGTCATGCTCAACTACCCGCTCTAGTGGCGCCGCGACCCGCCCTAGTGTCGCCACAAACCGCCCTAGTGTCGCCACAACCCGCCCTGGTGTCGCCACATTCCACCCTAGTCTCGCCACGACAGCTGCCCGCTCTAGTTTGTGCTCTATTTTGCACTAACCTTACCTAAAGTACAAAATTGGTACACCAAGTGCAGTGTATCTTGTTTATATTTCATTTTATTACATGAAGGTAAAATGATCAGTCTTACGCTTCAGTACCAGTCCAAGGTATCACACATGAAGTATTAATGTGAAAATCACGTGTAGATAAATATTTCATGCTGACCCTGCGACCTCATGCATGGTTGCCAAATGTGCTACCACTAAGCTACGAGGCGAACAAAAAACTCCAGTATGTAATAATAATTATGGACTTGTACCCATGCAGTGCCCTATGCACCATTGAGTGCTGATAAGGGAAAGCAGCAGTTGTAGTATTTCATTCAAAATACAGTTGAACTTGCTTGTTATGAGCACAGAAATAGCAAAATTTTGGTTATGACGAGGAAATATTTGTTAGCATTTTAGTTATGGTTTTCTCCTTACATTTTTTCATACGAGCATACTCTCGACCATATGGAGCATAAATACTGCCAATTCTGCTAAAAAAATAAGCAAATTCGGTCGGACCCATTGTCCTCATAATAGGCAAGTTCGACTGTATGCTATTTACTAATTTGAAATTTTCAGAGGGTCTATATCTTCATACATTATTCCTTTTTGTCCCTGTTTTCCAACAGATTATTAAACTAATCGTTCTTTAACCGCTATGTCAGAATTTTTGTATTCTTTCGTAATAGAATTGCGAATCACATAAAAGTATTTCAATACAAAGTTATTAATTTGCAGCGACGGAAATAAATATTTTGTTGAAAAATCGGGGATAAAATCACCAATTCAGACAAGTTCCAGAGCTAACATTACAAAAATAGCTACATTTCAACTTCAACAATGGTCAATAAAAAAGCAGTATTGAGGAATAATTTTTACGATGTTTAAATCACATTTTCAAGGTGTACAAAATTCACATCACCGGAGCGAGCGGAATTTTTTTGTTGTACCAAGAAGCGCTCCGTAAGGGATGCTTAAGTCGAGTTAGTTGGAGTTGAAAATGCTGTATTATAAGTATTTTTATAAAATGTGTTAGCTGTAAGCATTTTTGTGTCTAAATAAATGGAATAAAATTTAAATATTTATTTTTCTTTGTTATTATGTCCATCTTATTAACCTAATAGGTCCAGTAACGGAGAAGAATTATTACTACTACTAATACTTTTCCCTATCCGCACCACATGGTGCATAGTTCACTGCATTGGTACACCAAGTGCAGCGATTCTTGATCATTTTACTGCATGAAGGTAAGATGATTAGTCATTTGCAGTACCAGTCCAAGGAACATGAAATATTAATATGAAAATCACATGTAAATAAACATCGGAGATGAACAACGTCGCAAAACACCGAGGAGGCTCCTTACAATTAATTGAGCAGGATTGATTTTTAGAAATGTCACCGTATGACACTCTAAATCTAAATGAATTTCTTTCCAAATTCATCCAAAGTGGATTTTGCAACTCTGACTCAATTATCAAGTGGTTAAATTTAGTAAAATTTTAATATTACCCACTTGGTTTCTAATGATCATTATTACAGAACCTTTTTGTGTTTCTATCTAAAAAATATTTTATGTAATTAAAATCTTGGAGGAATCACTAATAATCATATTTAAAATGTTCACAAGAATATTTTAAATGAAAGTACCTACATATTAAAATGTAACATGTTAGTGGCATAAATAATAAAATAAAAACATTACATCAGGGACTATCCAAAATTCTGAATTTGAATTTTTTTTTAAATTGTTTTCAAACACCTGTCAAAATAACATTTTAGTTCAGTAAATTCAGATAAATATCTAGTTATATTATATTTGAAGATGAAAAACATCGTAACAAGCCTCCAAATGGCCCTGATATTGGCCAACATAAAGAATAACCCAAATAACATGACCAGCAGAATTCAGCCGAGGATTTTAGGAGGAACACGAGCACAAGCAGACGAGTTCCCTTTCATGGTATCCATTCAAACTAAAGCTGGCCACCACTTCTGCAGCGGGTCTCTCATCACTCTTAAATCGGTCTTAGTCTCGCTGGACTGCTTGTTGAATAAGCATTACAAGGAACGGAGTACCCAGGTCCTAGCTGGAGGAACAAATCTCAACGCCATGAGGCAGAAACAGAATATTGAGAGGTCCATTTGGAGCGACGAAGGAAACGTCGGTATAATCAGATTAAAGGCGCCGTTCAAGTTGTCCACAAGTGTCAAAACTATACCATTGCTGTCCAGGGAAGCGAGAGTGGACGAGTCGTGCTACGTCGCCGGCTGGGGAAGCATTTTGGAAGGGTCTAAGTCGGTGTCCATACATCTGATGAAAACTACTGTCAAAGTTGTTAGTGCAGCCAAGTGTGTGGAGAAATACGATGTACTGCGCGGAGCATTGTGTGTGGCGACGCCTGTGGATGGTGCGATCTGTCGGGGGGACGGGGGCGCCCCGCTGGTGTGTGAGGGCAGCGCTGCCGCAGTGCTGCCGTTAGGGCTTGAGTGTGTCGCCACCCCCGACTACCCGAGCCCCCTCTACGAGCTATATTCCCACAGGAACTGGATTCGCGATAATCACGCCTTGCAGAATGTTCCCAAACTGCTGATCTACGTTTGTTTACTCTCCTTTCTTATTTTATGTCACCGAAATGACTTTTAGGATACAAAACGTAACCCTAATTTTTGTTTTAATGATAAATAATTCACAACAAGTTTGTAATCAGCCCAATCTCCCAAGTCAGGCCCACGTCTCGCAGCTCTAACGCATACTACTGATGGATTGTAAGCAGTGGACGTCCAGGACGCAGAGAACCTGATCCTTGTAAAATAGGCAAGCATGGTTAAGGCTCTCGGGAGGCATACATAGTATATGGCCCAGCCAGCCGAAACGCCTTCGCCGGATGGCAGTTGATACCAAGGGCTGCTATGTATGTTGCCTCACCTTTGTGTTCCTTATAAAGCCAAACCACCACACGTTTAAATGTAATCATTCATTTAAATAAACTATAATTGAATAAATTCAGTTTTTTATTATTCCTTCATGCTATGAATCTTGCAATATGTTGAAATAAATGGTTGAGGAGATAGTATACTTCAGAATTGTACAACATCTCTTCGAGCTAAATACTTTTGTGTTGGTAAGTCAGTAACAATGGACTTAGTTATAAAATTGTACTACTTACGCATGCTTACATACATGCTTGTAAGAGTAATACAAAGAAGATAGAAGTGCAAGGAATAGCCCTAAGAATCTCAACAGAGACGAGAAGTTTGGAAGGGAATATGGATATCTAATAAAACATCAAGTGGCCACTTAACCCGTCATTGGCTGGTTTAAGTGGCCACTTGATGTATTATAACATTCCCCATTTCACCTAGTATTTGATATCCATAGCTGTTTATTCATGTTGACCTCCTACGCGAATCGAACCCGCGACCTCATGCACGGTAGCCAAATGCGCTACCACTATGCTACAGGGCGGTGTGATAGAAATAAAATAAAAGAATAGCAAAAATGCTTAGTAAAAAAGTACATTTATTTTGGATTTTTACAATTGAATTCTACAATATATAGACATCAACTATATTTTATTATAAAGCTAAAATTAAACTATACACTATGTGTAGATAGTTTGAATAGGTACTTAAAAGTATATTTTTAATTCCTTTGGAAATTGGAATTTTTTTGTTAATAAATGCCAACTGTGAAATTGATTGAACATTTTTTTTTTAATGTATGAAAATATTTTTATCTAAAAAGTCTTTTTAGAGTTTTAATGTCTTGAATATTTAAGATTTTTTGTACATTTTTGTGAAAAAATGAAGTGTGTGATAAAATTGAGGCAAATTGTGATATTATTTATAATTAGGAATTAAGGATTTATTAAATATTATAATTGTTTTTCTAATGTACATATTTTTTTTAGCAATAATATTTTTAACAAACACTTTTTTTGTCTCTGTTCAGAGATGTTGAAAGCTAAAAATAACATATCAAAAATCACAGATCCTGATTTGCGTCAATTTTATCACCAGGTTGCGATTTACTGACAAATTTTTTACAGCTTATTGATTTTGACAGTGAAACTATATTTATCATTAAATATATTAATTTACCGAAATCTGTATAAAAATATCTTACAAAATAATACTTATCGACAATGGAAAGGAAGAAGTCATATTATTATCATCATCATCATATCATATCCGCTCCCTATGTGGAGCATATGGGTTCCACAACTGCCTCTAGGCCAAGTCAGGTCCACGTTAGGCAAGCAAATTATTACGTCCTTAGGTAACTTTTTTCTTTCCATTGTATGGGCAATAAATTATTTGCTATGAAGATAGATTAAGAGGTAAACATAATAAAATTACACAAAAAACATTTTATTTTTCGTTCCTCATGTTTAGCGACCCAAGGCACCTCACCTCTTAAGAGGAATGGCAGTAACGGGACTCGCGGCCGTTCATCCATGCAGTCGTAATCCTCGATTTTCTCACTGGAATTAAGCTATACTAGAGCAATGATTTTTTCAGAATTTTTTTTAGAAGCGCGTTTGTGTCGTCTCATTTTTTAAATAATTAAGTGATTAGTTTCTTATTTAAGAATGTATTTATCTTACTTAGAATTATTTCTATTTAGAAACTATTTATCGAAAAATAAGACGATACAAAAACCCTCATGGTTGAAAATCGAGGACTATGGTTGTAAAGGAACAGCCGCAGTTACGTGACAGACACTCCTTTTAAATGGTAAGAAAAAAAACATGATTTTGTCGCCATTATTATAAGATAAAAAATATTAATCTATTTTAATTTTGTATTTGGCAGATAGGGTTTGAACTCAAGTAGAGTGCAACAGGTTTAGGAAGAGTCGTAGCAGTGTTGGCAGTGAATTGAACAATGTATACTAAGTATAAAAACTAGCGCCAAGGCGAAGCTCCTTCCTAAATCAGTTACACTCAAATATAAAAAATGGCCTTGGAAACTGACCAATAGTTTCGCTATGCTAAAAATTAATAAGTATAATTATTTAAACATTTTAAGTGCATACCAGTTTAGCACAAATATTTGCTTGTGAATGCAGTAAATTAAATGTGAAACTATAAGTGCCATCCGTTTGTCAAAACCTCGGTGTCATTATGAAATACTTGGCCACGTCGTGGTTTAGTGATTAACGCACTGAGCCACGTGCGTGGTGTCGCCGCAGGTTCGATTTTTCCGACGGTAAGAAATGCTATTTAAATTGTCATATCTCGCTTATTAGTTATCCGATTCACAAACGGATTGCACAGATGGTTTTGTGATTTTTCGTTCAATTTTTCTGCATTCACAGAAATTAATTTTGCTAAAAGCCTATTAATTCTCCTGCTTGGAAACGCCAGTAAAATTAATTAATTTTTGTGTTTCAAACACAAAAATATTGCAACGTTCTATAACGTCTAATTAAATAAATCTCGCAAAACAATTAACACATTATAAATATAATAAAAAAATCTCTTTTAACATAATTTGTTCTTATGCGTATAAGAAGCCATCTTATTTAAAATACAATAGAGCCTCTTACATTCCAAATATAGGAACACCAAATATACCAAAATTTTCTATATATGCAGAAAAATAAATCAATTAATCACAAATCCATTGGTGCAATCTGTTTGTAAATCGGATAATTAATAAGCGAGATACAGTCATTTAAACTTTGTCATTTGAAGATTTTAAAAGTTGTATGCTTATTAATTATCCGATTTTAAACAGATTGCACTGGTGGCTTTTGATTTTTCATTTTTATTTTTCTGCATCCAAAAATTGGTATACAAGCCTACTCAACCATTGGTAAAATGCAACAAATATTGCGTTTGCCAATAAGAAAATGAATACTGGACGAATATAAATATCGAATTCTAATAGTAGATATAGAGCAAGACTTAATATTAGCTAAATGAAATAGCTACACAGTATAAATATTTCAAATAATAATAAATTAAATCAATTCCGATTGATTATCAGATAGTTCTGACGATTTTGTGATATCTATCTTACGAGTCCGTGGGCAAATTAACGGAGATCAGTTACATTTAGACAAAGATTATTCAATCTTATTAAGTGTAATCTCCAAGTTTGTGACTTGTGATGTTTATCAAATGTTTCCTCAAACATTTGCTCACAAAAATATAAAAAATTATCATTTGTCTATACAAAAGGTAGCTAAAATTAAAGTCTCCCATTACTATGTGTACAAAAAGTTGGAATTTTCGGCAGATTTTGAGAACTCTAGTAAAGTAAAGAAAGATTGTATAGTGTTCCGGTTTGTATGATGTTTGGAGCGGTGAATTTATGTGTTTTTGTTTTCTTTCCCAGGATGCTCATCAGCTGTTTGGACATGAAGTAGCGGCGTTCCGGAGATCCGTCGTTCCTCTCGCAGTCTTCCACTGGAAGTTAAATTATGTTATGTCATTAGTCAATCAGTGGAATCGCTAATTGTATTTTTTTTTTTAAATGTCATAATAACTCATTTTTTTGACGTGATAGCGTCTAATAAATCGATGAACGCCGGCTGCACACACGAAAAAGCATGACTCATTGTCACGTTCCGCCTGAGCCGAGTGTGCAAGCGAGAGCGCGGAACAAGCGATAGAGAGGCATGATCGGCCTAAGCGTTCGGTTTGTGACGCATCTATCTCTCTTCCAATTTGTAAATAAATTGTTAATGGCACATTGTTACTTGTAATTAATTTGTATAATTTAAGCAAACAAATATTTGAATTAACGAGTGCAAAAAAATGGTAATTAATGGAAAAAATTGTAATTTTCAACTAACTCCTGCTTTGTATTATACAAAATAATGATAATTTAATAGTAATAATTTAATTACATTCATATCCGTAAACCGACTTTACAGACAACCAAATTTATATCATGTAAAATTAAAATCTGTTTAAACTGTAGGAGGATAGAAAACAATATTAAACCGTCCATGCTTTTGGTAGCTGCAAGACGTGTTGCGATCTAGTCTCTTTATTTTCTCTCAATTTCTCGCAACGCTTTATAAATCATCAACTCACAGAAGCACAGGAACAGGGTGTCCACCGCCATGGAGTAGACGCTGAAGAACACGGAGGCGATGAGGTAGGCCCCGGCCGCCACCACGAGGGCAGGCGCGATGTCGTAGTGCAGCTGGTCCTGCTTCGTGAGCTTGTACATGGCGGGGCTGGTGAAGGCGAAGTACGCCGCCGCGCCGCAGCCCACGGCCACCACCAGCTTGGACAGGAAGAAGAGGAAGTCCGTGACCTGGAACCAGGCACTTGTTACTGACAGGTACAGTCGGGAGATCATCAACGGTCAAATAAGATCAATTTTTTTCTACATTATCAGGTTATTGGAATGGAAATGTTCTTGGAGGGAATAGCATAGCATAGTAGGATGGGATTTACAATAATAAGGATTCCCGATTTGAATCTGTATCCTCAAATGTAAAATTTAAAAAAAAATGTACTTTCTCAAATTTAAAAAAAAAAGTGCACCCAAATGATTCCACAGAAACAGTAGAAGACTTGGTCACCCTAAGCGGAGCGTCCCCCCGTCCCCCCTCTCCGTCGCACTTACCCTTATGCGCCGCGCATGAACTCAGATGACCAGCTGTGAGTAGGATGTGCGTAATTTGTAAAAATTATTAGGAATAAAAATAATAAATCGTAAATTAAAAAGTACATGTTTTTTTATTGAAATGGGTTCTATTAACGATACTGAATTCAGGTTTTTTTTTCATTAACTGACTAAAAATTAACCCTGTATATATACATGGTGTAACTAAACTCGATGTACAAGCGGGAAACCAGTGAATCTACATAATATTTCGAGTCGATTTTGTCCAATAATTTTTTTTATTTGACCCTTAGTTTTTGAGAAAATTGAGAACGAAGTCGATTTTGTTTTTGAAAATTCCTATCAAATATCATGTATTTAGTCAAATTAACACTATCCTTTAAGAAAACAAAATTAAAAAACGCGTTTTAATAAGAATTTGAGCAATTTTACTTATTCTCTTATACTTATGAAAACTTTTGTGAGAAAAAAATTTTTTTTTTTCAAGCTCAGATTAAAAAGTCATGACACAATAGTCTCCAAATACGATATAGATTCACCAGTTTTCGGGTTGTACTACGAGTTTTGTTACGCCCTGTATGGATAATCCACATTCGTTTCCAGAGTTTCTCTGTCTCTGTTGCAACATAAAAAAAACTTGATATTAGCCCAGCATGGGTATAATCCAGTAATTTGTCTACAAGTACTTGTACACATTCAAAATGTTGTTAAAAATTTACTGGTCAAATAATTAAGCAAATGAATTGAAGAGACATCTTTAGGCGTCTTCTAGTAAGCAATAATTAAATCCAGATGGATCTTAATCCTAATTTTCTCAACAGATGTCACCAGTGAGAAAAATGACATCAAATGTGAAACGTTCTGTGAAGATTCATACTAATAGAACTTCCGAAATTTGTCATGTATGGTTATCAGATTAGTTTCCAGAGTTTCTCTGTCTTTACCTTGTCGAGTACGAAGACGCGCACGATGTTCCTCATGAGAAGGGAGAAGGCGTCCTTGGCGCTGGAGATGAAGCCCTTGCCGTGTATGGCGCACATGATGTAGGCGTTCTTGTTGATGAACTTCAGGAAGCTCTCGAGGCAGGCGAAGAAGCACTTGCACAGGCACATGACCACCTTGGAGAAGGTGTTGTCCCACGCCTTGGCCTTGGCGTCGATGTACTCCAGGCAGACACGGATCAGCCGGCAGATGGTGATGATGAGCGAGCCGAAGGCGACGGTGCCGAGGTTATATCTACAAAATAAATTGTCGTCTTAAGAGCATACAAACATATTACACCATTTTCTCCCTGGAATTTAACATTAGAGCAATGATTTTTTCACACATTTTAGATATCAACCAGATGCGTGTTTGCATTGTCTTATTTTTTTAATATTTTATTTGTTAAATGAGATAAATAAATAAGAAGATACAAACACGCATCTGGTCGATGTCTAAAAAGTGTGAAAAAATCATTGCTCTACTGTTGAATTCCAGGGAGAAAATTGAGGAATACCTTTGTATGACAAAGCAGCCGCGAGTCACGTGGTGTGGTATGCTCTTGAGAGTTACATAGATACCAACAGCATGGAACATTATAATATGATAAACTATCGTAATTCCAAGCGTTTATTTTACTTTTCATGAAGGTCCAAAAACTAAAGGTTCAAAAAGATTAAAGACTGTTAAAAAAAAAAAAAATTACGACAGCGCTTTTGTAATATAAACTCTGCTTTAAACGTCTGGGTATGTTTATAAACTACAAAATGTTGAGCAAAAATAAAATATAAATGTGTTAAATTGATTAAAACTTACTAATAAATAAAGTCGATTTTTATGAGAAATTGATTCGTTAACGCATTAGGACATCCCTAATTGATACATAATCGAGCTGTCAAAAGTAAAATAAACGCTTGGAAAAATACTATAACCATTTCATATGAATGTTGAGGTGGACTATAGTTGTCGGTTCTTGTGGTGTTGATGATTAAAACTATTTTTTTTTTAACCTTAAGTTTTATTTTCTAAAGTTTTACAATATTATATTTATGCCAACATGGCTAACTTTGCAAAGGCTTAAGCACTTGTAACTAGATCAAAGTTTGTGGAGAGAAAAGAGCGTAATTGACTCTGAAGTTATATATATAGAATAAAAAAAACCTTTTAGTATAGGCTGCATGAATTTAAGTTCTTGACTAATAAAAATTCCTAACAGTCTGTTATCACCGAAAACTTTAGGCCATACGTTTACTGTTGTGAATTGGTGAGAGTGAAGAACGGCACATCAGACTTCTTGTATGTCCAGTACCAGGTGGCGAAGGCACCCGCAAGAATCATGTCTCCAGCCCCTTGGATGAAGAACTCAGCCCAGAAGAATGCCGCCACATTGAGAGCTACACACCAACAAATTGTCATCAAGTCACCGTGGATATTTACTATTTTTATTTGTTTTAATCTTCAAACAAGAATTCACTAAGAGGGACGTTTCCATACGAATTTTCTAAAAATATACACTTCCTAGGGTTAATTTCATAACACCACGAATTATCAAATTCCACCGTCTTATTTTTTTTAATAATTTATATATCTCCTTTGACAAGTAAAATATTTTAAAAATAATATTATACCAACACGCATCTGGTCGATATCTAAAATGTGTGAAAAAATCATCACTCTAATGTTAAATTCCAGGGAGAAAATCGAGGAATACGTTTGTATGGGAAGCGAGTCACGTATTGGAGTATGCTCTTAAGAGATTTGATGGAAGAACTGTCCTCTCTAATAAATTGCGTTTAAAATTGATAACAAAGATGATTTATGAATAAGAATTAATGTAATGAAGTAAATGCGGATTCCATATAAGTGAATTGGTATCCTTTAGTTACCTTGTAGCCAGTAGATGTACTGCGGATTAACAATGCCAACAAAATGACAGATTGCATCCTTGCAACTCTTGCAAGCTTCGTTGAATATTTCAGGTTCACACTTTTGCCCAATCTAAAAAAAAGAAAAATATTTCGTTAAGATCTCAACCCATGTCGAAGAAATTAATGACCCATCCTTTCTCTAAACCGATTTAGACTATTCGAGTTATGAGTCTTGATTAAATACACTTCTTCAGTCACTCCTTTACGCCTTCAAATTTTTTTTCTTCTAGCTTACAATCATAAAGGTTTCCGCTAAAATGCTTAGCAATCTTCTCAATGGATGGCAGAGAGGTTTCACACATGAAGTGTCGCCCCATTACACAGTATTTATACAAGTTCTGATAGTTGGCAGATATGGGTATTAAATACTAGGTGAAATGGGGAAAGTTGTGATACATCTGGCCACGTAACCCAGTCAATGACATGTCATAAACTCTGTAAACGCCTGGATAGCCATATTTATTTGGAGACTTCTCGTCTCTGTTGAGATGCCAAATTGTAATTGAATGTTAGCCCGCAAAGCCGGAATTACATTAGAGCCACGCTGTGCCACGCAACGGCCAGGTTATTATACTACGGTGTCGTGTCGCCACGCGTGCTGACGAATGTCTCACTAGTTCTATCAGTTCGTCGGCGGACATCTTGCGCGCGCTCTGATGCGTCTGCTCACTTGCTCGGACACGCGACTGCCCACGGGTGATTATACTAGCGACGCGTGGCTTCCCCCACCACCGATCCCACGCCGATCCACATCACTCGATCTGCGTGGCGTCAGATCGATCGGCAACACGCGGGACATGTCTAATATAATCATTTTCATACTAAATGTATGAAATCGATTCCAAACCCACGCGTTGCGACACGCGGCGTGGCTCTAATATAATTCCGGCTTATGGGCAAAATCCAGTTTTTGTCTACAAGTATTTGGACACACTCAAAATGTTGTTTATTCAAAAAAATGTGGTATGTTGTGGTGTGGTGTATTAGTGTATTTTGTGTTAGAGTGAAGAGAGTGCAGGCCTATAGTTTTAGTTGTGAAATATCTCTAATGCTTAGTTAGTTAGTTCAGAGACAGACGGAATGGACGACCGGATTGGACTTACAGTGTAGTTGCAGGCGGCGCCGCATGAGGCCGGGGAGGTGGTGGACGCCGACTTGAAGATGTTGTCTCCGATGGAGGCGAGGTAGAGGCAGATGGCCACGCCCAGGGCCAGCACGCCGATCTCCATGACCCACGGGAAGACGGGGAAGAACAGGGTGGACTTGACACTCCCCACGGCTCTGGAAAAATAACCAAGCATTCAATTAGCAATGCCCATGTTTTCTAAATTATTTTTTTTCTATTTGCGTGCTATTTAACTAAGCACAATTTTTTTTGTGTGTTCTTAATGAAGATACGATTTTTTAAAGTTGCACATTTCAAATACCGCGCCAAATACTACTATGTACTAAGTGGGTCATTTTTGCAGGAGTGACGTCATAAAACGGGTGGCTAACGGCATGGTATTTCTCCAGCCAGTAACAAAACTGTCAAAAATCTATGCAAACTGATGCGGGAGCACAGATAATATACCGTAAACTCAACTGTCAGTTATACTGTTAACAGCTGTTCTAAGGAGACTGAATGGCGGCCATCTTGTTTTGCGATAGAAGCTTGTATGTAGATTGTATTCAGATTGTATTCCACATTAAAATGCCATGGAGCGCAGTCCACTTTCTTGAAATGTGGCTACAGGGGTTTAAAAACGGAAACCGGAAACACTAAACTTAGATACAAGAGTGACGTCATTGTTTAAGATTTTGAAATGAATGATATTTTCAACATTTTTATTATTCATTTTTGGTACATTATTGAGATATTTCATCCGACTCCGAAATTTTTTAAATATTCGCGTCTACACGAAAACATTTTTGAAATTCGATTCCAGGTTGGGCAGGAATTCCTCATTGCAATTGACATCATAAAACAAAGCCTCTGTTGAGGAAAAGTCATGTCATAAAATCTGTTAAAAATGTGTAATTTTCGAAGTTGTAAAAGGCTTTAGATTGAACAAGTATTAGATATTATTGATATCCCAACAGAGACAGAGAAACTCTGGAAACAAATGTGGATTATCTAGGCGTTTACAGGGCTTATGACCTGTCATTACAACATTCCCCATTCCGCCCATCAGCTGATAACCATACATGACAAATTTCGGAACTTCTCTTAGTATGAATTATCATGTCACGTTTCACTTTACAAGTGATTTTCTCACTGGTGACATCTGTTGAGAAGATTGTTAAGCATTTTTGGCAATCAACCTTTATTGGTGTAGGTAAGGATCATTCAAACTTAATCCAGTAATTTGTCTACAAGTATTTGTACGCATTCAAAATGTTGTTTGCATATAAACAGTTTTTTGTTCATGAATTTCCACTGATCTGACGAAAAATCCTGAATATAAAATCTGCCTTCGCGTAAGTTGACATTGGTTGGCTTAGCTCCCTTTTGAAATGTAATCAATGTTTTGAATACGCACAAAAACATTCCAACATGCAGGCGTTTACAGGGCAACCAACCTGCTGGCTTCCTTGATGAGGGCTATCGCCAGCACGATCCTCTTCCTGAGGAAGATGAGCATCAGGACGACTATGGCCAGCGTGACGCAGGCTGCGATGAGGAGCACCAGCCAAGTTGTCTTCATGGAGGTGATGGACTTGGCGATGGCGTTGGCATTGGTGTTGGACCCGGTTAGGATCTGCGGGTTGTCACGGTAGTAGGCGTACTGGTCGTATGTGAGGTAAATCGCTGGAAACAAACGCAGATTATTAGAGTTTTGGCAATGGTCAACTTATATTGCTAATATTGCTAATCTAATACAGCAGAACCTCTCATAACAAGCATAATTCGTTCCAGAATCTTACTCATTAAGCGAAACATTTTTTCCCATAGAAATCAATGCAAAGTACAATAATGCGTTCCATGCCGAAAGAATACTCGATTTTTTATATTATTTTTATTTAACGTTTATTCAAATAATTAACAACTTGGAATACAATTTTAGATTTGAAAAAAAAAGTTAATAAAAGTAAGAATTAATGACAAACAATTCATCCTTTTTAACTAGAAAACTGTCAAAAGACATTTGTTTTTGCCGACGCGAAAATTGGCAAAAATGTGTCACAGCATTATCAAATTAAATTTTGATCTCATGCAAAATGGATTCTAATTATATCGTGAATAAGGTGTTTATTCACAAGAGGATAAATTATTTTATCTTTTTAATACCGAAAATATAGACTGACGGTTATAGAACAAATTCTATAGCCGTTTATATACGAGAGACACAAAATATAATAATCATTTACATATTTTTACGGCCAGAGCCATAAGTATTTAGACACACTCAAAATGTAATTGCAACATGCTACTTACAATAGGACAGGAGGCCAACAACAGCCAGCAGAGTGAACCAGACGATGGGCCCGGCGATCCACCTCATGAGGGTGATGTAGATGACGCACACAAACATGACGATGACCAGAGCCAGAACGATCCACCAGCGAGCGTTCACCATATCCTCGATCACCATGGCTCCCATCTGAAGCACACAAAACACAATATTCAACGCCGCTCAATCAAACATTTTATAAGGGTGGCAGCATCGTGATTTTCTTTTGTCATGATCGCTTCTGTCGCCTTCTCGACATAACTTCACTTGGAAACTTTAGTCCTGCAATTTGCTCATGCATTTGCAACAACAGAAATTTTAAGTCCTGCATAAAATAACGCGACTGAAAGAGTCCCCAAGGACTCTATAACAGTCGCATGTGGAGGTGGGATCGATCCCTTGGTCACTCTACTAATACTGCTTTCTCCTGTCTGCATTTAATGGTGCATAGGGTACACCAAGTGTCGTCATAAAACACTTTTGTACATGAATAATCATTTAAAATCAAATATTGTGTTTTTTTTTAAATTAAAAATGAATTGTATACAATCTTATGAAATTTGCACATTTTCAATTTGTAAATACTATTTCCAATAAAGGCCTAAGCGGCTTGTGCTTGAAAATAGGAATCGAATCGTGTCGAAGTGAGGATTCGAGCCGAGGACTCAGAGACCGCGACGCTACCACTGGGCCGCCACCTGTTCAATATGTTACCACCATTTAAAAATGTCATGATTTATGTCATTATCCAACTAAGTGCGTTTTACCAACAAGGTGACGGTGTAGTGTATTTGCATAATATATCAATCAGAAAGGAGATAAATTAATTATTAAAAGAATTAGACGACGCAAACACGCTTTTGGTCGATATCTAAAAATGTGTGAAAAAATCATTGCTCTAGTGCTAACGATTGTATTTTTATTTATTTTTTATTTACACTTCATAATTTTTTTCTTCCCTAACTATTCTTTTCCTACTATTATACATTTTTCAGTTTAGCTATAATATAATACCTACACTAATATTTTTTACACATATATTTTTTACATTTAACCCTAAATAACTTAACATTTTGTTCATTTCTTATTTCATCAGGAATCTCCTCATACATTTTAATGCCCTTATACATTAGACAATTCTGTGACATAGCTTTTCTTTTCTTTCTAATCTTATATTTTTTTGAACCTCTTGTTGCATATTTATGAAAAAAAGTCATTGTTTTTTAATTTGTTTTGTAAATATCTTGGAATTATCCCTTGAACAATTTTGTTTTCATTAGCAACATTATATTTAATTCTTTGGTCTACCGACATAATATTCAAAAGTTTAACCATTTTTTTAATGTTTGTTCTATGGAGAAACAGCCGCGGGTCACACGACAGAGGATGCTCCTTATTCCCTTTACACGTGTGAAAAAAACATTGAATAATGGCGTACCTGATTGAGTTTGGTGAGCATGTTCATATTGTCCTCGAGGTCCCTGACAATTTTCACGGCGTCCTCCATCTTATAGTTGATAAACTTCGTGAGGTTCGTAATTTCGCCAAAATCTTTGGGTATGCATCTCAGAGATACTGCACACACACAACACCATTCATTTGGTATAAAGATTGCATAATTTAAATTTAACTGAACCCTCCAAAAATTAAGCAAAAAAAAAGAAACAAACAAAACGGCAAAAACACAAACAATCAGCATAAAAAAACTGTGTCACATTACAATGGCGCCTAACGTGGGGCAAATCTATACAGGGTGTAACAAAACTCGATGTACAAGCGGAAAACCAGTGAATCTACATAATATTTGGAGTCGATTTTGTAGAATGAAATGTTTCGATTTGACCCTTAGTTTTCGAGAAAATTGAGTACGAAGTTTTTTTTTCGAATTTT